>VMDO01036924.1:0-14648 GCA_007922755.1 Pedetes capensis
GTTGTTGTTGTTAGGTGCCATCGAGTCGGTATCCGACTCATAGCGACCCTCATAGGGTTTTCAATGGCAGACTGTTTCGGGATTGCCTTGGGAGTGGATTGCCAGGTCCTTCTCCCATTTTTGTGGTGCTGGGAATCGAACTCGGGACCTCAGAGACTGCAGCGCAGCTCTCTACCAACTGAGCTAAATCCCAGCCCCAGTATCATGTGTTAGATACCCAGATATAAGAGTAATCAAGACTCACTCATTCTTTGCCCTCACAGAGCTCACATTCCAGGAGGAAGAAAGAGAAGCCAACAGATAATTTTCATGTCATTTGTAAGAGCTAGGACAAAAAGGGCTGGGATTTAGCTCAGTTAGTAGAGCGCTGCGCTCCAGTCTCTGAGGTCCTGAGTTCAATTTCCAGCACCGCAAAAAATGGGAGAAGGACCTGGCAATCCACTCCCAAGGCAATCCCGATACAGTTGCCATTGAAAACCCTATGAGGGTCGCTATGAGTCGGATACAGACTCGACGGCACCTAACAACAACAACAAAGGGTGAAGCTATTCTGAGAGTGTGGAGAAGTTGTGTATCTGGGAAGGCTTCCTGGAGGAAGTAACACACCTACACTAATAAAGCCAAATGGGGAGTGGTGTTACAAACAGAGAAAACATGTCATGCCCAAAGCCTGAAGAATAGAAAGAGCTAAAATGTCACTGAATTTGGCTGAAATATAGAGCACAATTTAATAGTGTTAAAGTGGATGAAGGGGGGTAAGCAGGTGCCAGGTTGTGAAGGGCTTTACTACTTACTGTGTTTGGGAATCTGGGCTTCCTCTGGAGGCAATGCAGAGGAACTCAGTGCAGGTTATTTTGGTTGCAATTAGCAGAAATCCAAGCCAAATTTGCTTAAGTAGAAAAGGGGATTTGGACAGGACATGGTCTTAATCACAGAGACCAAGGCAGGAAGTGAAGCTGAACTCCCTGGAACTGCTCCTAGATGGAAAGGCCACAGAACCAACTCCTCTACTTCTCTCTGCACACCTGCACCCCACCCGAATGTGCACAGGCCCGTGCCTGTGTGTGTGTGTGTGTGTGTGTGTGTGTGTGTGTGTGTGTGTGTCCTCCGACCCCAAGATCCTGGAAGAGAGAACCTAATTGCATCAGCATAGGCTGGCTGGGCTACCCCTATGGGGGGAATGTGGTTCTCAGAGGAGAGCAAAGTGGCCAGGGTTCATTATGAAAATGATACAATCCTGCTAACAACAACAGCAAAACAAACAAACAAAGCCCCCTATGTACCAGTATATGAACAGAGAAGGCAGAGGACACAATTGGTTAGTGAGGAAGTGTTCTAGGTTTACGTGCATGTATAGGTAGCCTGATAGTGTCAACAAAGTCTAGCCAGAATTCACACACATGCATATGGTCAAGTGGAAGTAGAGGGATTGCCATTTCTCCCATCTCCGTTGAGAGGTAAATGGAAGCGCCTTGTGCTTGTCTATTGTGGTACCCGGAGACTCCAAGTTCATTATAGAGGTATTTAGGGATACAAGGATCCAATGAGGATTTGCACTGTAAAATCAAAAGATTGGCCTTTTACGGATGTATAATGTTGTCAAGCCTGCAGTCGTAGCCCTGTGGCACCTGATCCCGTCAGATCTCAGAAGCTAAGCAGGGTCAGGCCTGGTTAGTACTTGGATGGGAGACCTCCTGGGAACACCAGGTGCTGTAGGCTTGGGAGAAGGACCCAACAAACCACTCCCAAAAATCAATCCGCCATTGAAAGCCCTATGAATAGCAGAGAAGCACTGACAATAGTGCTTCTCCTGTTGGACGTAGGGTAGCTGAGAGTTGGATACCGACTTAACAGCACCTAACAACAACAACAACAATGTTGTCAAGGGCTGGGGGTTTAGCTTAGTTGGTAGAGTGCTGCTCTGCACTCTCTGAGGCCCTGGTTCAAGCCCCAGCACCGCAAAAAAATGGGAGAATGTCAGCCCATACCTGAAGCAATCCCAAAATAATCAGCCATCAAAAACCCTAATAACGGAGAAGCACTGACACAGTGCTGGATGTGGCCCAGTGTCAGGGAGCGTTTCGTCTGTTCTACATGCAGTCACTGAGTCAGGCTGGATTGGATGACACCTAACAACAAAAACAATGTCATCAAGGAGACGCTGTAAGGGGATACAATGGGGAGCAGGGACCTCCCTCATCCTCACGAAACAAAGAAAGCTTAGCCCTCTGCGGTACAATTGATACTGCAGAACTTATCTTATAGGGAACCCCCCCAAAAGATTTTAGACAGAAAACAAAATTATGGAAGTAGGGCATTAGACCAATCACTTTGCCTTCCTTCTGTGTGAGAAAAGAAGAGGCCAGTGGTTTTCAAAGTGTGGTTCCTGGACCATCAACATCAGCATTACCTGGGACAGTTTGTCCCACCCACCCCGGACCTCCTGAATCAGAAACTACAGGGGTGGCCCCAGCCATCTGTGTTCCAGCTAGCTCTCTAGGTAATTCTGATGCTTCATAAAATTTGAGAACCAGTAGATGAGGGAGAGAGAACCAAGATCAGGGCGACTCCCACATACAAACGTGACACGGTCTGCACGGTGTCTCTGCAGTTTCCTCTCACAGGTCTCCTGGAAGCCCTCAAATTTCACCTGAGTTTTTCTTTTTTTTTTTTTTCCTTTTTTTTTTTTTTTTTTTTTTTTTTTTGGGGGGTACTGAGGTTGAACCCAGGGCCTTGCGCCTGCATGCTTTGCAAGTGCTGGACCACTGAGCTGCGCCCCCAGTCCATTTTTTTACTTTTTGAGACAGGGTCTCGCTAAATTACGCAGACTACGTCTGGTCTCGAACTGGCGATCCTCCTGCCTCTGCCTCCCAAGCCGCTAGGATTACAGGTGTGCGCCACCATGCCTGGCTCACCTGAGTTTTTCAAGACTAGAAATGTTCACAATCCAAAGGACTGTTGTTGTTGTTGTTGTTGTTGTTGTTGTTGTTGTTGTTAGGTGCTGTCAAGTCGGTATCCGACTCATAGCTACCCTCATAGGATTTTCGATGGCTGACTGTTTCGGGATTGCCTTGGGAGTGGATTGCCAGGCCCTTCTCCCATTTCCAAAGGACTAGAGAAGTGAAATAGCAAGAGCGAGGTAGTTTGGCAGTATTAGTCAATTTCCAGACCCCTCCTGACGCATGAGGCAATCTGCTAGACACTTGAGGATCCAGTGCCCAGGTTATAACGCCACCAGTTGGCAAAATCAGATTGGAAACTGAGGCCTGGGTGAGGTCAGACCCTGATGTTTTCCCAGTGTCCTCCTCTCAAGGTAGGTGGACTAAGGAATGAAGAATCTATGGCCTGGAGGAAGGTAGGGGTGGTGGAGGAGCATGGACTGACCAAACAGGAAGTGAAGTAGAAGAGACATGGAGGGGGCAGGAGAAGAGCCTGAGTCGCTCCATCTGGCTTGCCTTCAGAACAGCTGCCACACCAGTGTGCCTATTCTGCCTCTTCATAGGTCACCATTGCTTCGGGTAGCTAGCTCTTCTCTCTGCTCTACTTTCCCTGCCTTTCCATTTCTTTTTCTTCTCATCTCCTTTTCTTTCTTCCCACTTTTTTGGATTGTCCATGGTCCTCAATGGCCCTTGTGGATATTGTTTAGCTTCATTGGGGGCCCTTTGGATCTTGAAGGTAGTACTTGAAGCAAAGTGAAAATAATATGGCATGACAGTCTTACAAAGGAGGAAGCAAAGAGAGAAAATGCAATATGGCTGATTCTTCCTGATACTCCCCAAGCTCACAGGTGACTAATTACTCTAAGCCCATACTTTACTTTCATGTGAACAATTGCATCTGGTACAATTTTATTCTACCATCCTTATTACATTACTTTCTTTTTTTTTTTTTTTTTTTTTTTTTTTTTTTTTTTTTTTTTTTTTTTTTTTTTTTTTTTTTTTTTTTGAGACAGGGTTTCCCTAAGTTACACAGACTACCTCTGGTCTCGAACTTGCGATCCTCCCGCCTCTGCCTCCCAAGCTGCTGGGATTGCAGGCATGCACACCGCACCTGGCACATTATTTATTTTCTAAATTGAATTAAATTTGGCTCCAAACTGGCAAGACATGAGGGGTGGAGAGTATAGAATTCAAATACCACTTTTACAGGGCTTCCTCTTTCCACTCCAGCCCTTAGAAGTTTTGCGCATTCTAGAAAATTCAGGGAGCTCCCCCAAGTGGCTTAGCATCCAAGTCTGTGTTATCTCTGGAAAGAGGACAGCTCCCGTTTCCTGGACCATGGGATCTTAGCAGACATCATACAGGGCGCTGCTTTAAGGTAGTGTCCCTCCAAAACAGCTGCTAGGAAAGGGGGACAGTTCCCCCACTGGAACCTACCCATCTACCCAGGCTTGGAACATCAACTTGTCTCCTTCACTCTTTGGGGATTTGGAGGTCATAGTTGCCATAGCCCATGAGGAGGGTTGTCACTGGGCAGCTCTGCCCTCTGCTTTGGAACATTGAACTCCAAATGTAGGAGGACACGAAACCCTGGGAGACATAGAGGTAGGTTTTGTTGTTGTTAGGTGCCAGTTGAGTCGAGTCCAACTCATAGCAACCCTCAAAGGGTTTTCAGTGGCTGATTGTTTTCAGGACTGCTTTGGGAGTGGATTGCCATGTTGTTTACCCATTTATTGTGGTGCTGTGGATCAAACCTAGGTTCTCAGAGAGTGTGGAGCAGCAGTCTACCAACTGAGCTAAACTCCAGCCCTTAGAGGTAGGTTTAGTCAACAAATCTACTCAAGCAGTTTCTAACAAATTGCCAAAATGTGGCTGCATTTTTCTTGATTGTTTAAGGCTACAAACAATGATAGACACGTTATAGATTTGAAGGATTAATTTCATTTATATATAGGCTACAAAACAGACCTACTCTTCAATTCATGAGGCTTTCAGTCCATAATTGTAATAAGCACATTAGAAGTTTCCACATAAATTATGTCCAGTGGAGACTCTAGAACGATCTCTGCCTGGCAGAGTATACCCGGGGGAGAAAAGCTTTCAAGGTGTAATCTCATCAATGACTCTTCTCTACCTGAAGGAGCCCCAGGAGAGCTCCAAGAGCAATGGCCTTAGTCCAAAGCAGTGTCAGGAGAGACAGCATCTCACGGCTGAGAACCACGATGATTAACGTCACACAACACATTTCTGGCTGCCCATCTAGAAGTCTCTGACTTCAATAGACATCCAATCTTGTATACGAGAAAATAAAAACAAGCCCCACCCCCTAAAACAAAAGTTTGCAAAAGAAAGCCTTCCTGGCTCCAACTCCTATCTCCAGCACGTACATAAACCGAGGCTAGATGGTGCCTGTGCGGGCTGCTCTCCCTAGGTCTTACCACAGACTATTCCAAAGGTATTTTTATACACTTTTTCTTCCCAGCAAAACCAAATGCCCCATGGAGATATAATTAGTGCTCGTTAGGAAATTGTTGAGTGAGTGGAAAGGCAAATGGACAAGAACAAAAACCATTATAAAATAAAGCAAAACGTGGTGAATGCTACATGAAAATAACAAACAAGGAGTCACAAAAGAACATTCAAAACAAGACATGAAAAAGGAGTGGAATTTTACAGGCAGAGGTAGGTAGGAGCGCTTTCTAGCTGGACTGAGCTCAGATTTCATGGAGAGAGAGTGCAGGATGGAGTGAGGAAATAGTAGAGTGGCACGGTGGGCTTTAAGGGTAGGTGAGTTCTGGGAGATGTAACTGGAAGGTGGGTTAGGGCCCACCAGGTAATGCTGATCGGAGAAGCTGTTTTCCTTCACCGTGGTTAGAGGATGGAGACTCCTGAGGGTTTTCTGAAATTTACATGATGGGACAACAATCAGCAAGCTGGATAACAACATGTTCTCTACAGACAGTGAAGCTACATTCTGAAATATTTCCATTGCCTTGGAGTGTGTTGAAAGAGACTTAACTTGGAGTGAAATATACAACCTTTAATTCACATACTTCTCTCCGATGAGTTAACCTTAATACCTTGTGTAGCACGGAAAGATTTTTGCAATCAACCTTGAGAGGACGGATGATTCCCACATGTACTGCCTTGAACATGAAGAGGTCATTGCTCTGGGACTTTGTTATTTAGAACATAGAATACTGATGAAGAAAAATACAGCTCCATGGTTGGAGGATTTGCTGTAGGATGCCAATGACGTCTCAGGCAGATTCACATGTGAAATCGAGGAAGTGATCTCCAAAATTGACTCACTTCTGAGACACCTAGTGCCAACACCAGTGTGCTCTCTACATGGATTGCTGTGTGTGCCATTTCTAACATAATAAAAATGGAGGAAGATTAAGTTTTAGCCCTCCTTCTGATATATACATAAAAAAGAAATCTGATTCTCTGTGCTGCAGATTTTCAGTTGAGTTAACTCTACTGTGGCCAGTTCTCAGAAGTAATAGGAAAACAACACAAGGAAAATTGCATTAAAGAGTTGCCTTACAGGTATTTGTAGTGAATGGTCAGATGCATGTGTATGTGCACACACATGCACACACTCATACATGCACACATTCACACATGCACAATCTATTTGCCAGACATATCCTGCATTCACCCCCTAATGGTTGTCAGCATCCTTTAAGGTCAGAAAAGCACTATGAGGTTAGGTTAGTGCAGCAGCAATTTATTTCCTCTTCAGTTACGGAAGACGAAACCAGGTGGCACTGACAAAGCTTTGGGTTTATAGCCAGAGGACCCAAGTTCAGTTCTTGGCTCTGCCATTTACTTGGAAACTGAGCTTGAGCAAGTCAATTTGTCTGTCTGGAAAATGGAGACAATACACCTTTTAGGGTTTTGTAAGGATCAAGTGAGGGGGCTGGGATTTAGCTCAGTTGGTAGAGCGCTGCGCTGCAGTCTCTGAGGTCCCGAGTTCAATTCCCAGCACCGCAAAAATGGGAGAAGGACCTGGCAATCCACTCCCAAGGCAATCCCGAAACAGTCAGCCGTTGAAAACCCTATGAGGGTTGCTATGAGTGGGACACGATTCAACGGCACCTAACAACAACAACAACAGCAGCAAGGATCAAGTGAGGGGCTGGAATTTAGCTCAGTTGGTAGAATGCCACTCTGCAATCTCTGAGATCCCGAGTTTGATTCCCAGCACTGCAAAAATGAGAGAAGAATGTGGCAATCCACTCCCAAAGCAATCCTGAAACAATCACCAATTGCAAACCCTATGAGGGTTGCTATGAGTCAGACAGGACTTGATGGCACCTAACAACAAGCATCAAGTGAGAGAATGTGTACTGGGGTCCTTTGTAAACTAAAATAGGTTATTATTAGAGTCAGACACTTTAGCAGCTGCTCTAAACCTATGTTGCCATACCCAGGTTACTGTGTCATCCAATCACTCCTTGATCACTGTCCTTCCATGCAATATGGAGAAGGGCATTTTCTCAAGCCTGGTTAGAAGCAAGGATTAGAAGGACAAGTCTTTAGAGACTTTTCAAAATGCATAAAGCTTAAGCGTGGAATTATCTGTTGAAACAAGCACCATATACTAGATTTGTCATTATGAAACTGTTTCCATTGCATATCATATGTTTCCCTTACCATTGCCACTATAGATTCTTCTTGAAATATTTGTATAACCAAGGGAAATATTCCTTTAACCTACAGTGCTGCACAATTTCTTGGTAAAGGCTCAGCTCTGGTGGGAGTGTGGTAAGCACTGGATTCAGCCTTATCAGGGTTCAAGTCCAGCCCCACCATAGTTTAAAGGAATATCATCCCAATGTTTGCTTGGTGTTATGGTTTGAATATGAAATGTCCCCTACAGGCTCACATGCTGAATACTTGGTCCCCAGCTAGTGGTGTTATTTTGGGAGGTTCCGGAAACTTTAGGAGATGAGACCTAGCTGGAGAAAGAAGATCATTGGGGACAGTTCCTTGGGGGTGTCTTATCCCTGCCCCCTTTCTCTCACTCTGATCTGCTATGAGGTGAAGAAAGTTCTTTGCAGAGCCGGGCATGGTGGCGCATGCCTGTAATCCCAGCAGCTTGGGAGGCGGAGGCAGGAGGATCGCAAGTTGGAGACCAGAGGCAGTCTGCATAATTTATTGAGACCCTGTCTCAAAAAGTAAAAAATGGGCTGAGAGTGCAGCTCAGTGGTCCAGCACTTGCAGAGCATGCAGGTGCGAGACCCTGGGTTCAAACCCCAGTACCACACATACAAAAAAAGTTCTTTGCCATATACCCCCATAACCATGATGTTCCACCCAAGCGCATGGGGCTAAACAAGGGTGGACTGAAGACTCTGAAACTATGAGTCAGAATCAATCTCTTCTCCCTTAAGTTGTATTGTTCTCTGGGGTATTTGGTCACAGCTACACAAAAGTAGCTCATACCCTCGTCCTCCATGGCTCCTCAGATGTCAGATTAAACCTGTGTGAGAACCAATTCTGCAAACTTCTTAAAAGTTCAGAGCTCTCCCTGGGATTTCTGGAGAATCTGCCATTTACATCCTCATGATTTTCTATGCCTAGGGCATCCTGTGTTCTCACAGCCCTCCTGTCTTGTTCTGTCCTTGTGGCTCAGTGCCTGTACTAGCTCCTAAATGAAATTCCCCTGCCTCTGACATTTGGTCATATTTTGAACACTTTCCTGTAGATTTTCCAGGGCCAACAGGAGTCACCTTGTAGACCACACAATCTCCCACCAGCACCTCCCTCCCTCTCACCTTCTCTCCCTTCTTATCTCATGCCCCACCTTCCTTCTCCCATACAGCAAGCCCACTCCACAGGTAGATTCTTGGTCTTACCTCTCTGAACAGTTCAGCCCACACACAGACCGTTGGAAGCTCATAGAGTTGTACAGATGTTTTTTTCTGAACGATATTGTGCAATCCTAGAAAGAGTTCTAGTGAAAACAATTGATGTATTGGTTGCAGTAGGATGTGAATTTATCTAGTTCCCTTGTGATTGGATCCCTAATGACCTCCCAGAACTCCTCATGAGCCTCTTTCCCCCGTTACTCACTATGCTCCAGGCACACAGGGGTTTTGTTTATTTGTTTTTATATTCTTCAAGACACCAAGTCCATTCCTGCAGCAAGGTTTTTCCCTGGTTCTTCCTTCTCCCAGGCCTTTGCTGACTTTCACCTTCCTCATGCAACAGTGGTAGAAGATTAAGCAGAGGGGAGTATAGAGACCTGATCCTTCATGGCTTTGTAGGCCATATTAAGGAGTTTGAACCATATTCTCAGGGAAGTAGGAAGACAATGAGCAGCTTTGAGCAGGAAAATGATGAAATCTGATGACATTTTGTTCAAGCGTTATCTGGCTGTTCAGTGGAGAAAGGACTGGGGCAAAAAGGAGGAAAGCATAGAAGGAAGACGCCAACACAGGAAACAAGTGTGCTAACAGTCTAGACAGGACGTGTCAGGGACTTGGACCACAGTAGAGGCAGAGAGAAATAGGAGATGGGTTTCATTCATTCAGCACTCTATTGAAAATCAGTGAACTAAACAAAGAAAAATCCCTGCCCTCCTGGAGTTTATATTCTAATAGAAGAATGAAGGTGTAACCGGAACTAGGACCTTGAAAAAGTAGTAGCATTTAAACAGATGGCAAGAAAAAGAGTTCCAGTTCTGAGCAGTGATTCAAATTTCAAGGCAACACGCAATTAGCAAGAAGCAGGGACAGTATTGGCAAGCCCAATTTTTCTGCAGAAGGGATCGTGGAAAGGCCTTAAGAATTTTTGAACTTTTTCTAAAGGCAACAAAAAGCTATTGATGGGTTTTGAGCAAAGATTCAACACGATCAAAGACTGTTTAAGAAAAATGAAAAAGAATGCTTTGCAAAAGTTGGAAGAATTAGTATGTCCTGGTCCATAGCTGTCTGAACCAAGGACATTTTCACCTTCAAATTAATGACCATTTTTATTTCATTAAGCTAATAGCTTTTTGCATAATTCTCTTAAAAATAGGATTTTACACTGGTTAAATATCACAGTCCAACAAGATCAAGCTTAATATCAAAACTTTTCATGTGTAAGTGCTTTTATGTTATAATAATTCTTCCTCATTAACAACCACAAGGCAAGCTCCCAAAGGCTTTCTCTGATTAATAAGGAAATTTTTCTTCCCCAGAAGGAATGTGGTTTTCCTGGGATCATTAAAGATGAATGGCAAAATAAGAAGAAAAGTATACAGTTTGATTTGGCCTGCTATATACCTGGCTTGTCTGTGGCATTTCCCAGTGATCACTATTATTAGCCCAGGCAGGGGGCCCAACCCACAGCAGACACATTTGCCGTTCAACCTCTGAGATTCTAATTGTGCATTAAAATAGCAGCTCAGACAGTATCTGTTTTCTGTTCTGAGATGAGACGCTTTGCCCAGGAACATTGTGAGGTCAATACAGCTGACATATGTATCTCAGAAACCAGCATCTAAGGCTCCAACCATCTGACTTGCAATGATTCTTCTCTTTGCCCTGTGGTTAATTCCAAGGACCTCTGGGGAGGAATCCTTGGCAGATGCTGAGACACCCTGAGGTGAGCTCTGACCTCAAAATAGTTAGTGATTATAAGACGGCAAGGCAGCATTGAGAAACCATGGGAAGGAGCAGGGAAGGGCGCAAAGGGAGAAGTAATTCCAATAGCCACGCACAGGCTTCTGAGCGTTGGTTCCATGGAAGCAACTCTGGCTCCTCTGGTCCTCAATGACTTCAGCCTGGGGTTTCTCTCACTGTCACCACCAATAGCCACTGGGGGAGGGATGGAAGAGGTTTTATCTTGCTTTCTCCCAATGTTTTTTGGGAACATACCTTTCTAGAACTTACAAATAAGTTCTCGCTTGAGGTTGACAGAGAAGACACAGCTTTCCCCTCTGAATGCCTGCTGTTCCCTTCACCCCTGGGCATCGCGCTGCTGGCGCTGCTTTACTTTTGATTTGTCCTCTTAAAGAATTCTGGTTTCTGTATTGGGGGGATAATCCAGAGGAGGATGGAAAATAAGAAAATGAACCTAAAGAACAGGGCAGAGAGACAGAAGAAGGTGGGGAGCATAACCTATAAGCATCGACTAGTTCAAAAACATGCAGAGAAAATGCAAAAAGTTCAAAAAAATGCAGAGAAATAAATCATTCCATCTGTGCCTGAGTGGCGCTAAGGGGGATTCTTCGGTGGTTACAAGAAAACAAACTACTTCACAAATAACTGGGAGAATACTGTAAAGAAATAAACCATGGTCTTTGGATATTTAAAAAATTGCTGCCAGAAATATACAAATGGCTTGCTTTTTCCTGGCTGGATATAAACTACACTTTCCAATGATTTTGGCAATTACTTTGAAAAATTCAATTAGTTCACTCTCTCCCACTTAATTTGCTGTACACATTTAACAGATATTTGACCTTTAACCACACTTTGCCATGGCTTCTTGTTTTTCCAAAGTGCCTGAGCATATGTGCTTAATCTCATTTGTTTCACCCTGTGAGATAAATTAATGAGTTCATCCACCAATATTGCTGATCTTTTTGGGTGAAGATATAGCAAATCATATTTGAAATATTCCTAGGCCTTTGTGAAAAAAAAAAGGCAAACAAGAAAACAAAAAACAAATGTCCCTCAAAAAAGGGCAGAAGGGATTGGTTAGCAGGATGCAGCATATTCCCATGTGGCATTTTCTCTGGTCATTTAAGCCAACTATTTCATGGAAAATCCTACAGCACGTATTGTGCACATTGTGAATACTCATGCAATACACTTCCAGATTTAGCCCCGCTTACTCAGCCCCAAAAAGATTTAGTTGGCCTGCCAGGAGATCCAAAATCCCGGAGTGCCAAAGTCTCATCAAAATTATATCCCAGTACACAGAGTTTGTCATCTACTAATTCAAAAAACTAGGAACCGAAAAGAAGTCTTTCATTTTCTTTACATCTAAGGGAGGGGAGGAGGGCTGGGATTTAGTTCAGTTGGTACAGTGCTGCTCTGTAGTCTCTGAAGTCCTGAGTTTGATTCCCAGCACCACAAAAATGGGAGAAGGACCTGGTAATCCACCCCCAAGGCAATCCCGAAACAATCAGCCATTGAAAACCCTATGAGGGTTGCTATGAGTCAGACACGATTTGACAGCATCTAACAACAACAACAAGGGAGAGGATGCATTTGGGAGAGCACACATGATCTGTGGAGGAAGGAGAATTGAACACACTCAGTTACACCAGGGATAGAGCTCCTAGCTAATTTGAGGAGAAATTACACTGGCATCTGCGGTCCCCAATTGCCTTTTATATATATATATATACACATACACATTATATATATACTCTGAGACTTGAAATAGTAAATTCAACCTTGGTTATCAGAGTTTAAAAAGAACAAACAGTAAAAAAGGAAATAACTTTAGGCAGGAGGCAACCTTTGGTGAGGAGAATGAAACCGTTTTAAGCCTGGCGCTCTGCTTCTTCCTGTAGACCGCAAATTGCTTAAGCCCGTGATCAAACTCAGCCCCTGCTCCCAGGAGGGGCACCATGCTGGCCTAGCCCTGAGTGGCCATGCTTGTCTGGGAGGGGTGTGTGAGTCCTAACTTCCATTCTCTCTCCAGCCTGAATGAAGTGTAGCTCTGCTCAGTCGGGTACATAAGGGTTAATAACAGAGCAAGTGTGCATTTGGATACAGCTGGAAGCCATTAACAACTCTGAGACCATCTCAGTAACTCAGTGAGAGGGTGGGTGGCCTGGCGGAGCTCCTGGGTCCATGTGTGTAATCACAGACTCTTAACACTGGGAGGGGTTTTATTTCCACCTCCCACCCAGTGTGGAAATCCCCTCTTCAGCTATTCTCCTTGCACACTTCCACCAGTGGCCCATTCACTGCTTCACAAGACAGCCCATCCCCATAAGAGCAATGTCCATTCCTAGAAAGTTCTTGGCAGAATTTGCCTCTATAGAAAGTTTAACCTTTAAGTTCCAGCTCAGCCCTCTGGTATCCCTGCACACAAGTCCTGCTGGTAAAGACAACTATCACTTGCTTCCAAATCCCTACCTTCTTGTGGCTAAATGGCCCTTTTCCGCCATCCATGACTCCCATGGAGTGATTTCCAGCCCCCTCCTGAGCCTGCTCACTGGGCACTGTGCTCATGTTTCAGAGCCTTTTCTGAAGACCAGGCCCCAGAACTGAATACACTGCCAACTATAGTGTCATTTAGAAGACCTTTCCTGGTTTTTTTTTTTTTTTTTTTTTTGGTGGGAAAATCTTTTCAAGAAAAAGGCATCCCTCACCCTTTTTTAGATGTTATCAGTAGAACATGTTCTCTACCTTAGCTCCAGGCAAGCTTTCAGATCCAGAAGGCTTCCTTTTTGGTAGAACTATCCAGTCACAGCAGTGACAAAGCGAATGGAGAGGGAGAAAGAATGGGTGAGCTGCCTTGGGTGCTCCATGGGGCAGTTCCCAGCTTTCCACCATGAGTAGAGGCAGATAAGAAAAGATAGCAACCCACAGTGACCCAATATCTAGGCCTAGAGGATCTCCTGGGACCAAGATGAAAGGTCACTTTCGTTATATCACCCCCTGTCCAAAGACCTTCCATTGTGTCCTACACCCTGCAGAGAACACAGGCCCTCAAGCCCCAGGAACCTGGTCCAGCCCAGCCAGGCCACCTCCTTCTAACCAGGCTCCAGCATGCCTGGCACATCACCTGCTCCCAGTCATCTCTGACCTTAAGGCCCATGTTCCCCAGTTTGCCCTTCCTAGAATGCACTTCCTGCCTCCTTTAAGGTCGCCTAAGAGTTTTCTCTTCCTGTGATAGGAACAGAGCGTCTGAAAAACCAACACACTCCTGCCACTGACTCAAGAGGACATTTGTGGTCTCTGGAGGGGGATCTTTTCCTGGAGGTCTCCTTCTCAACTAATTAATTGTCCAAATAAGCATAGCAATCAGCCTTTGATTGTGCTTTCAGCAGGTCAATTGTGATGGATTGTCATTGTTCTCTTGGCCTGAGGAAGGTCCTAGTTATATCTTTGTCTTCATCATATGGATGGGATGCAGGGTCTGCCTAGGCTCTGACTGTCAAAGATGAAGTAAATGAACATGTGTGACCTACTAGAGTCACCTCACTTATCACCTGACACCACAAGGGGTAATTTTGACCTCTCTTTGTATTCCCAGCTGTGCCTCAGATCAACTGTGATGTCAAAGCTGGAAAGATAATCAATCCTGAGTTCATGGTGCGATGTCCAGCAGGATGCCAAGACCCCAAATACCATGTTTATGGCACCGGTGTCTACGCGTCTTACTCCAGTGTGTGTGGCGCTGCGGTGCACAGGTGGGTGGCTCTTAGCGACTTAATAACTAGCATTGGAGGTGGTGCAGGGTGGCTGCAATGAGCAAGCACAAAATGTACAAAGGTAAGTGAGTGTCCTGCCGCCTGTCCTGGGAGCGATGATCCAGAAGACAGGGATGGCTCTGTGTCCCCTTTCATAGCACTCCTAGAAAGAACAGCTATCTTCTCTTGTTAGGGAGAGAAGAATCCTACTTTCTCATGTTTATGGCAAGGAAACCAAGCTTCTTGATGATATGCAGCATGTTTTCTACCTGTATGTGCTGAGTAAGGAAATAACAGGGATGTGGCCAAGGAATGCCCAGAAGTTTGAAGGAAAA
>VMDO01036925.1:0-14746 GCA_007922755.1 Pedetes capensis
AGAATATAAACAACTCTAGAATTCAATACCAAGCAAAATAATCGATCAAACCTGATGAAAATAAAGACTTTCTTAGACCAGCAGCTCTGTCTTTCAAAAAAGATTAATTTGTTCTTCAGAAAGAAGGAAACTGATACAGGTCAGAAATGTGTTTGTGTAAAAAAAAAATAACAATAATGTTTAAAAAGAAATGAAAAATAGTCATTTTTATTAGTTAATCAAGTAGGTAACTCTTCAAAATAAAATTACCAACAATGTGTTTGGTGATTTTGGTTTAAAAGTAAGTGAAATAAATAAATGAAATGAATGTTATAAGTTATAAGAGGTTGGAATTAGAAATACACTGCACAAGATATCTATCCTACATAGTAGTTGAAAATGGTCTTAGGTTAACATTATATTGGAAATTTACGGGCAACCACTACAAATTTTTAGTGTAATTGGTATACTAAGATAATGGAGAAAACAGAATAATAAAAATGCTTAATTAAAACTAAAGAAGAAAGAAAAGTAAGAACTTTTTTTTTACAAAGCAACCAAATACACATTCAACAAATAGAAAAGTTCCACAAATGGTAAATATTAATCCAGCAATATCAGTAATTTATTTAAATCAAATAGTCTAAATATATCAATTAAAAGACAGAGAATAAAAGAATATGTAAGAAAATTAAATTCAACTATATGTTGTTTATAAAAAATTACTTGGATTATAAAGACACAGATAAATTAAAAGGGAGAAATATATACACTAACAATAATCATAAGAGGACTATAATACATTAATCTCAAACAGAATTCAAAACAAGATAAATTATCAGCAACAAAAAGATTACTATATTAAAAGATTCAATTCTCCAAGAAGACATAATTTTTACAGTGCATATGCCTAAAAATAGAGCATCAAAATACTTGGGAAAAAACCTGAAAAAAATGCAAGAAAATAGTAAAATATTCTTTTGTAGCCAGAGATTTCAACACATCTCTATTAGTATCTGACAGACCCAGCAAGCAGATTAGCAACTGTAAAGTTAAACTAAATAGTCCCATCAGTCAACTCGATTTAACTGACATTTATAAAATATTTCATTTAACAGCAAGAGAATACACATTGCTCTTAAGTTCACATTGAATACCCAAAAATGTGGGCTATGTTATCAGACTAAAACATTAATAAATTGTTTACTAACAGCAAGACTAACCAAAAAATAAAGATAGAAGGTAAAAAGCATGAAAGTCAATCATCACTACTTTCTCACATATTTTAAATGATAACAAAGCATATTATGAAAATTCTATGATCATAAATATGATAAAATTCATATAATGGATCAATTCCTTGAAAGACAATGTCTACTAAAACTCGTATAAAAATATGCAATCGTATCAGGACTATATTTAATGAAGAAATTAAATCAATAATTAATAACTTTTTCAAAAAAGAAAGCACTAGGCCTGTGGCTACAGTGGTAGATTTAGGTGGATTGATAGTCTCTGCAGCAATGGGCTTAAACATAAATAGGATCATGTGTCTGTCACAGAATCAGGGACTGTATTGTTAGGCTGTACCTAGGGTTGCTAGGAGTAGGACTGGACTCCATGGCACCTAACAACAACAAGTTAGAAATAAGGACAAATTTCTATATCTTTTCTAAAAAATAATAACAGAAGGAACAATTCCTGGAATATCTGTGAGACTGCATTACCCTAATATTCAAACAACATAAAGACACTACAAGAAAAGAAAACTACAAAAAAAGATATACAAAAGTCAAATTGTTTTCCTGTGTGCTCTACAATAAGCAATTATAAATTGATATTAGAAGAATAATCCCATTTATATGTATATATTTTTGATTTTGATTTGCTGATGTTTTTGAGGAATTTTTCGTTTATGTTCTTAATAACAAAAATATTGGTTAACCGTGGTGAATATTTAAACTAGTGAAGCTATTCATATGATAGTGTATGGTAGACACATGACATTATTTATTGTCAAAACTAATAGAAATATACAAAATAAAAAATGAACCCTTTGTAAACTATGGACTTTAGTTAATATAATATGTTAATATTCATTCCCCTCACATATCTGTCAGCTTGCCATTCTGTGGGGCTTGCATGTTGCTGTGATACTGAAACCTATGCCACTGGTATTACAGATACCCGCAGGGTCACACATGGTGGACAGGTTTCTTTCCAAACTAAAACAGAGTAGGGAGAAGGACATGGCTAACCTAGTCCCAAAACAATTAGCCTTTGAAAACCCTATGAATAGCAGAGAAACAATGTCAGAAACAGTGCTGGAAAATGAGCCCCCCAGGTTGGAAGGCACTCAAAAGACAACTGGAAAAGAGTTGCCTGCTCAAAGTAAAATCTACCATTATGAGAGAAATGGAGTAAAGCTCCAGGGTCCTCCATTTGCTGAGTATGCAAAAGCATTTGACTGTGTAGATCACAATAAGCTATGGATAACATTGTGAAGCATAGTAATACCAGAACACTTAATTGTACTCATGAGGAATCTATGGACCAGGAGGCAGTCACTTGAACAGAACAAGGAAACACTCTCTGGTTTGAAGTGGAGAAAGATGTGTGCAAGGGCTGTATCCTTTCAGCATACCTCTTCAATCCTTATGCTAAGCAAATAATCTGAGAGGATGGATTTTATGAACAAGAACACAGCATCACAATGGAGGAAGAATTATCAATCTGTGCTATGCAGATGACACAATTCTCCTTCTGAAAGTGAAGAGGATTTGAAACATTTACTGATGAAGATGGAAGAACACACCCTTCAGTATAGATGGTGCCTTAACATCATCAAAACAAAAAATCCTCACAGCTGGGTCAGTAAACTACTTCATGATGAATGAAGAAAAGATTGAGGTTGTCCAAGATTTTGCTTTACTTGTTTCTATAAACAACTTGACCAGAAGCAGCAGTCAAAAAATCAAGAGATTCATTGCACTGAGAAAAGCTGTGGGGAAAGACCTCTTTAAATTGCTAAAAAGGAAAGATGTCACATTGAATATGAAGGTGTGCCTGACTCATCCCATGATATTTTCAGTCACATCATATGGTTGTGAAAGCTGGATGTTGAATAAAGGAGACATGAAAAGAATTGATGTTTTTAAATTATGGTGCGGGAAACAAATATTGAAAACAAACTATCTGACAGTATCATTAATATCACACACCAGCAAAATTCTACCAAAGATCATTCAGAAGTGAATGCAGCAGTATATAGACAGGGAATTACCGTAAAATCAAGTGGGATTCAGAAGAGGGCAGGGAACCAGGGACATCATTGCTGATGTCAGGTGGATATTAGCTGAGAACAGAGAATATTAGAAAGATGTCTATCTATGTTTTATTGACTATGCAAAAGCATTTGATTGTGTGAATCATAACAAATTATGGCTAACACTTTGGAAAATGGGAATACCAGAACACCTAATTGTGCTCATGAGAAATCTGTACATGAACCAAGAGGCAGTTGTTCGAATAGAACAAGGAAACACTGAGTGGTTTAAAGTTGAGAAAGGTGTGCATCAGGGCTGTATACTTTCACCCTATCTCTTCAATTTCTACGCTGACCAAATAATCCGAGAAGCTGGACTTTATGAGGAAGAACGTGGCATCAAGATTGCAGAAAGACTTACTAACAACCTGCGTTATGCAGATGACACCACTCTGCTTGCTGAAAGTGAAGAGAATTTAAAACATTTACTGATGAAGATCAAAGATCATAGCCTTCAATATGGGTTACGACTAAACATCAACAAAACAAAAATCCTTACAACTGGGTCAGCACGCAACTTCACAATCAATGGAGAAAAGATTGAGGTTGTCCAAGATTTTGCTTTGCTTGTCTCTATAATCAACACCCGTGGAAGCAGTAGTCAAGAAATCAAAAGACGCATTGCCTTAGGAAAAGCTGTGGCAAAAGATCTCTTTATATTATTGAAAAGCAAATATGTCACATTGAAGATGATGGTGCGTCTGACTCATGCCGTGGTATTTTCAGTGGCATCATATGGTTGTGAAAGCTGGACATTGAACAAGAGAGACAGAAAGAATTGATGCTTTTGAATTGTGGTGCTGGAGATGTCTATTGAATATACCATGGACTGCCAAAAGAACCAACAAATCTGTCCTAGAAGAAGTGCAACCAGAGTGCTCCTTGGAAGCAAGAATGGCCAGGCTGTGTCTTACATATTGCATACATGTGGTCAGGAGAGATCAATCCCTGGAGAAGGACATCATGTTTAGGAGAGTAGCAGGTCAATGCAAAAGAGGAAAGCCCTCCACCAGATGGATTGACACAGTGTCTGCAACAATGGGCTTAAACATAAATAAGATTGTTTGCCTGGCACAGAAATCGGCAAGTGTTTTGATCTGCTGTACATAGGGTCGCTATGAGTCGGACTTGACTAGACAGCACCTAACAACAACAACATGGACTGCTAAAAGAACCAACAGATCTCTCCAAGAATTGGAGCCAGAGTGCTCCTTGGAAATAAGGATGGCTAGTCTGCATCTTAAGATATTTTGAACATTTAGGCAGGAGGGACCATTTCTTAGAAAAGGACATCATGTTTGGGAGAAAGGCGGGTCAATGAAAAAAATGAAGACCTTAAACTAGATAGATTGACACTGTATCTGAAACAGTAGGCTTAAACATAAAAAAGATTGTGTGCCTGGCACAGAATCAGGGAGTACTCCGTTCTGTTGTACATAGGGCCACTATGAGTTGGACCTGACTTGAAGGCACCTAATGACAACAACTATATTGGTTCATGAATTTTAACCAATATATCTCACTAATGTAAGATATTGATAATAGAGAGAACGGTTTGTATGGTGAAAAACTATATGAGAATTCTGTTATTTGATCAATTCTTTTGTAAACCTAAAACCATTAAAAAATAGGCACCTTATGTAAAAACCTGACTTGATGGCACCTAACAACAGCAGCAAATATAAAAACTGTAGAACAGAGTGCTAGTGATAAAGTCCTTGATATTTATTTTTCATAGTCTAGAACACATAGGTCTTCAGAAATGTAATGTTTAGATGAAGAGAGACATTCATGACCCAATGGAAGAGATGTTCACGCAAATATAGAGCATTCCCCTCCAAAAGCAATAGCCAAAATTCCATTGCTGAATAATATGAGGACCTAAACCAACACACACTATTGTATCACAGGAGTGAGATGAATGTTGGGCTGTAGGATCCCCCATGGTGATGGTAATTACAATTTGGCAAGTGCTAGATGGTTATGGGGGCAGGGCTAGGGTTTAGCTCAGTTGGTAGTGTACTGCTCTGGGCTCTAGGAGGCTCTGGGTTCAATCCTGAGCACTGCAAAAATGGAAGAAAGACATGACTGTCCACTCTGGCAACAATCTCACAACAATCAGCTATGAAAAACCCTATGAGGGTCACTGATTGGAACCCAGTTCGATAGTACCTAACAACATATTTATACCTATATATGTGAAACCTCGGGCTGGGATTTAGCTCAGTTGGTAGAGCGCTGCACTGCAGTCTCTGAGGTCCTGAGTTCAATTCCCAGCACCACAAAAATGGGAGAAGGACGTGGCAATCCACTCCCAAGGCAATCCCGAAACCGTCAGCCATTGAAAACCCTATGAGGGTTTCTATGAGTTGGACTGGACTCGACGGCACCTAACAATAACAACAACAATGTGAAACCTCAATATCTTAGCTAAAACATGATTTGGTGAAAATGCTGCTGTATTTTTTAAGTTATATAAAATTTAATTTCATTAAGCTATAAAATATATTGTCTAAAAGCAAATTTTGCTGCCAGATTTCCTGGTTTTGAATCAAATTCTTCTAAATCCTGTGTGATCTTGGCCAGGTAACTTAATTCCTTTTTCACTGTATTTTCCTCACCTATACAGTAGAATACAATGTACCTAATACAGTATATTAGTATCTACCTTGAAGTGTTGCTATATTTATATGAATTAAAACTTGTAAATTATTTAAAACAGCTCTGGGTAAATAAGACTGCACTAAATACATGCTTCTATGTTTGCTGGTGCTACTTCAATCCCCACTGTTTTACTGATGTTGTTGCCATTGTTGTTTTAATCTTAATGGGTAACAGGTTGACTCCTGTCCATATAATCAGCGAGAATGTTCTCTTACCATGCTATGGCACATTAACCACTGCAAATGTTGATTGCTTAGTGGCGGCATCTGTACTAAGAGCCCTTTAATTGTTTATATCTATTACCAAATAATATCTCAGTTTGAGGATAGACTTAACTCTTTGTGAGAATCACTAGCATCTTATTAGACATAGAGTTTTGAAGGAGTTCTTTTTCTCAGCTAGATGGTTAATCAAATATTATATATGCTCACTGCTCAGTTAAACCTCTTTTGAAGTGCAATATGAGTGACATTGCACATCAGCTCACCACATTTTCCAAGTATCAGAGCATAGGTGTGCTGTCAGCCTCATGACAAGAACCTGGCAGAGCTATGCATCCTCTAGGATGGATTTGCTATAATTACTTAAATTCCTTATACCTTTAATCCTCAGGATTTCTCTAGAGGAAGAAAGTGAAATCTTTAACTATTATGCCTTCCACTCTGCTATATCTTTGCATCTCTCTGAATCTTGATTTAGGCTGAGTGCATCATTAATCTTTAACATATCAACCCAGGAACACAATTAGAGTCAAATAGAATAATGAGTGATATTAAAAGAATACAGAGGACCATGCCCATGAATGCATTCAACCACTCCATCTGCTGTATAATTATATACATCCACTAATTTGCACAGGCATGGAACTTTTAACTCTTTGACAAAACCAGGGGTTAACAAACTTTGCAAAAGACCAGATTAAAAAATATGTTTAGTTTTATGACCCATATGGTCTTTGTTTTAACTACTTAACTCTGCCTCTATGACATAAAAATGGCCATAGACAATATATAAGTGAATGAATATGGCCGAGTTCTCACAAGCTTTACTTATAAACACTGAAAATTGATTTATATGTAATTTTCATGTGTCACACTTATTGTTCTTCTTTAAGAATTTTTTCAACAATGTAAAAATGTAAAAACAAGACCTGACACATAGACCATATAAAAACATGTGGCAGCTTGCTGTTGGCTGATAGTTTCCTGACTCCTTATATATTGAAATCATAATATCTTGAATTTAGCAAATTACATTGGTACCTCAATCATAACCTAAAAGATTAATTAGTAATATAAAATGTCTCAAGGCATGCATTATACCATCTGTTTTCTTTTATAATTTATCAATTCAAGATCTTACTTCAATTATCATGGATTGTAATTTCACATCTACCAGTTACTAGTTTGATAGTTTTAAGTGAAAACATAACCTTTAGAAATTTCAAAATATGTGTATGGGAGATTAATTATGTCACTACTTCTCAAATATCACTGTGTGTCAAGGTCATCTGAGAAGAACCATGGCCCAACGTTCAGGCATGTGGCTTCAGCATGTGATTCATACCTTCACATAGAGGTGGAAATTCCCAAGTAGGAAATTCTACATGTCTGCAGCCTACCGCCCTAGTATCCAACCCCTCCTAATCTCCCAAGCTAAGCAGGATTGACCTGGTTAGTACTTGGATCGAAGACGACCTGGAATGCTAGGTAGGGGGAAGGACTTGGCAATCCACTGTCAAAACAATCAGCCATTGAAAACCCTATGAATAGCAACGAAGCACTGACATAGTGCCAGGCACAGTATTGGGGAGTGTTCCATTCTGTTATACACAGGGTAGCTATGAGTCGGACCTGACTGGATAACAACAACAAATTCTAGATCTGTTCCTGCTTGATAAGTCGGAGGATTTATATCCTGCTTGATAAGTCGGAGGATTTATATTCTGCATATTCATGTTGATAGTTCAGTATCAATGTAACCCTTTATATCTAACTAATCAGTAGAAACCCCATGCAAAAATGTTAGCACTAGTTGGTCTTCTTCATGATAGCAAAAAATGAAAGAGAAAAATTGGCTTTGCTTCTGTTAACTTACTTTTAAGAAATGAATATAATAGAAAAGCAAAATAAATAAACAAAATAAAGCAAACAAACAAATCACATATATATTTTTCATTCCTATAGCTATGTCATAGAAAATTCCAGAGGAGAGAAAATGCAACAACAATCTAAAAATCTCTCCTTTCTTTAAAGATTTTTCCCAAGTCCTATTTTCCCACATAAGGTACTTTGTAGTAAAGCAATTGCAGCATTATTTTTCTTCCTCCAAATACATTGTTTAAAAGATAGTTCAGATAAATATGCTAAAATAAGCAATTTACATGTTTGCAATTTGTTTCATTTACACCTAACATTTAATACTTTCTATTGTCAACGTCTGTCTATACTCATCTGCTTGATTCCATTTTTAGTTGTCAGCTTCCCCAAAACAGTCACCAGAAAAACAAATGAACAAGGAAATCCTAGTGTTAGAGACACTCTTCAGAAAGGAAAAAGCACAAACACACACACACACACACACACACACACACACACACACACGAATAGTCCTTGAAAGAGCAAGAGTAATGTCACAACCATTGGAAGTTTGAGAAAAGGATATTTTAGAGTTTTATGATCTTGGCTGAGTGATTTTACAATGGGTGTTTCAAATCTGAGATCTAGTTGAAACTGGGGGTAGTTAATGAATTAATAGCTTTGGATTGGTGGCAACAGTGAGGAATTGTTATTGAAGGGGATTTTGGTCAGCCATCTGTCAGTCTTGATGAGCTTTTAGAGTTGGCTCACAGTCGTATCTTCAAAAAGTATTTCTTGGATGGAGTAACAGTTGTTTTTGTTTTGTTTTAGTAAAGTTCCACACACAGACGTGTAAATATACTCAGCAACCATATTGCTACGCAAGAGCAAAAAGTATGCCAGAGTCTAGGAGGCTTTAACATAAGGAGAGAAATTTATGTTCACATTAATGTTCACTGACCTTCCTGGTCATGCATTAGCTGAAGCTGGAAGACAGACCCTTATGTTATGAGGATATCACGAATGAAAATCAGCACAACCGTTTAATGTGTTAGGGTCACTGTGATAAGTACACTAATGATGTTGTTGCTGAGTGCTGTTGAGGTGGATCCAATTCATAACGACTCGATGTACAATAGAACTAGACACCATCCAACACTCTGCCATGAACACAATCTTTTTACGTTTCAGCCCTGTGTTGTAGCCACCATGTGTCTTTTCAAGTCACGCCACATCAGCAAAAGGAGATCCCAGAGGCTTTACTCTATTCCTGTCATTAAGATTGACTCTACTTTGAGGAAGAAACACTTCCTCAGTTGTTTCTTAAATGCCTTCCAACCTGGGGGACTCATTTTCCAGCACTATATTTGACAGTGCTTCCCTGATATTCATAAGATTTTCAATGGCTAATTGGCTCAAAAGTGGGCTGCCAGGCTCTTCTCCTTAGTCTGTGTTAGTCTGGAATCTCAGCTGAAACCTTTTTCACTGAGTGTTCTTGCTGGCATCTGAAATACTAGTGTCATAGCTTCCAGCATCACAGCAACATGCAAACCCCAACAGCACAAACTGAAAGACATATGGGGGAAGTAGAAAAATAATGACACCTGATTCTAAGCCCTCAGAACCTATGAATAAATTAGATTAGATTACATAGCAAAGATGAATTCAAAGTCGTATGTGGATTTCAGAATGATAATCATCTGAGTGTTAGATAGTAACATCACCCTGGATTATCCAGGAGGACGTAATATAATCACAAAGGTCTAAAATAGAAGACAGAGACAAAGAAAAAGAGAGAAACAGTGAAAAATGAGAAAGAGAGAGAGAGAAGTCTTCTGACATGACAGTGTGAGGAGCTCCATGACCCAGTCATTGGTGAAACCGGTGAAAATTATTAAAAACAAATTTTAAAAAGTCTTTATAGCTTCTGAAAAATGAAAAGTACATACTCAATAAAATCTATGTATATTCAAAAGAAAAGCAAGTTTGTAAAAGTTGAACAAAGACTACTCCCTCCATTACCCCTCCTAGCTCAGGTGTATGGAAACTCCAACTGAGACATCTATACATAGCACAGAGGACTTCCTACCCAGCTCCCTGTTGGAAGGGTTTCCTCTGTGTCAACATTCAGGAAAATAAAACAAAGGCCTGAGTATGGTCAAAAAAATCTCAAAAATAAAGAACGAGGTAGTAATACTCATATTTCTCAATTTCAAAACTTACTGTAAAACAACACAATGTGTAAATAGCACAAAGCTAAACACATGTTAAAGGATGAGAACTGAAAGGCCAGCAATAGAATCATACAACTATGGCCAACTAGCTTTCAACAATTCAATAGAAAAAGAGATACTCATTTGAATGAATGATGCTGAGATAACTGAATAGCTGCGTGCAAAATAATGAAGTAGGATCCTGACTGTTTACCATGGAAAAATTAACTCTAAGTAATTAAAAGTAAAACCATAGAACAATGGAGAAAAACTTCATGAGCTCTGCTATGACAAAAAGTTTCTAGATATGACGCGAAAATCATGAGTAACAAAAGAAAAAGTAGATTTTTGAACTTGGCTGCAACTTAAAGAATTTAAGACTCAATGGACACTAAAAAGAAAGTGAAAAGACAATTCATAAGGTGGGAGAAAATATTTTCAGGTCATGTATCTGGTAAAGCCCATTATATTCAGAATAAATTAATGTTCTTAACAGTAAGGTTGTTGTTGTTGTTAGGTGCCGTCGAGTCAGTATCCAACTCATAGCGACCCTCATAGGGTTTTCAATGGCCGACTGTTTCGGGATTGCCTTGGGAGTGGATTGCCAAGTCCTTCTCCCATTTTTGCGGTGCTGGGAATTGAACTCGGACCTCAGAGACTGCAGCAAAGCGCTCTACCAATTGAGCTAAATCCCGGCCCCTAACAGTAAGGAGCACAAGGAAAAACAAAAAGTTAAAATGCATAAAGTATCTGCATAACCATTTCTCCAAAGTGAAGAGATAAAAAAGGCCAATAACATAAAAAGTGCAGACATCATAGGAAGGCAAATGAAATCACAATGAGATAATACTTCACATCCAATAAGATGGCTAATCAAAAAGACTGATAACCACAAGGGTTGACAAAGATATAGAGAATGTGGAGTGTTCCAACGTGAAAATCAATCTCAGTTTCTCAAATGATAATTGCTAATTTCATTAGCAATAAAAACAATGTCTATACCTTTGGGATTCCTATAATGTCTGAAAACTTTACTGATGTTTGCATTAGTATAAGAATCCATGTGCTCCATGATTATTCCTAAAAATTGGCAATGAAATTTCTGAATAAGCAGCAAAGTGTTGAAAAACTTACAAGTGATGATCTCTGTTCCTGGAGAAGTAGTTTGGAGTCCTCACCTTGGGAAAACAAAATGAAGTGATAATTTTTCTAGTATCAGAGAAGAACAAAGAAAACTTCTATCTATTGCTGCTGTTGTTGTTAGGTGTCATCCAGTCCAACTCATAGCAGCCCTCGTAGGTTTTCAATGGCTGAGTAGTTTCAGGATTTCTTCAAGAATGGATAGCCATGTCCTTCTACCATTTTTGTGGTACTGAAGATTGAACCCAGGTCCTCAGAGAGTGCAGAGCATCACTCCAACTGAGATAAACCACAGCCCAATCTATTGCTAGAAGAAGAAAAAATCAACAGGCATATTTAACACCTACTATGAAGGGTGTTGGGCTGGGGTTTAGCTCAGCTGGTAGAGTGAAGCTCTGCATGCTCTGAGATCCTGAGTTTGATCCTCAGTATCACAATAATGAGAGAAAAATCTGGCAACTCACTCCTGAAACAATCAGACATTGAAAACTCTATGAATAATTTGTAAGTTGATAAAAATGCAACCAAAAGTGATGTAATAGTCACATAATGGAAATAGCAAAAGTCTTATTACTGTGTACCCCACCAACATTTACAAGTAAAGGGATAAAAAAAACCCTATGAACAGCAGAGAAGCACTGTCAGAAATAATGCCACGCATGACACAGTGTCAGGTAATATTTCATTTTGTTATACATAGGGTCACTATGAGTCCAATCCAACTGGAGGACACCTAACAACAGCATGGAGTATTATGGGTAAAACTCATTTGGAATTCTTCAAAAGGACTCTGATATTTTTGTTCATTTCCATGTCCCTTCTTTGCAGGTTTATAAGATTTAAGGTGGCAACTGGTGAGACATTCATAAAAAATAGCATCTGCAAATTTAGTCAAACTTTTCAGAAATACCAGTTGAGTAAGTTAGCTAATTTTCCTTATAATTTTCTACATATCCATTAAAAGTTTTTGAAGTTTCTTATTTGTGATTCTTTAGTACAATGATTTTCTGAAGATATCAGAGATTATTTTCATACAATTTGCAAAGTTTTTTTTTTTTTTTTTGCTTGTTTGTTTTCTTCTAGTATATCTTTTTTTGACATTGGAGTCAATATTTGGTCTTTTGGGTTATCAGGAAGGCTGGGATCCTAGTGAGGATTATCTATGTTGAAAAATTAGCCAGATGCTGTGGCACATGCTTGTAATCACAGGACAAGGGAAGCTGAGGCAGAAGGATCATAAATTCCAAGTTCAAGGCAACTTGTGCAACTCAGCAAGACTATGTCTCAGTTTAAAAATAGATGTGTTTGGCTGGTGGGGGTGGGGTAGCTTAGATATGGAGCACTTGCCTAACATGTGCAGGGCCCTGGGTTCAACTTGCCAGTACTGAAAAAGAAACAAAGAATAGCCACGAAGTTCACTTTATCTTTTCACATTAACCATTATCTATTTTTGCATCAGTTTTATCTTTATATGAGTCACTGTAGGTTAGGGTTTAGCTCTGTTGGTAGAGTGCTGGTCTGCAGTCTTTGAAGCCCTGGAATTGATCCCCACCACCACAAAAACAGGAGAAGGTTATGGCAATCCACTCCCAAAGCAATCCTGAAAACAATGAGCCATTGAAAATCCTGTGAGTGTTGCTATGAGTCAGACACAACTCAACTGCACCTAACAACAACAACAACAAGGATTCACTCTATAGCAGGGGACCCCATCCCCCAGGTCACAGACTGTACTGGTCTATGGCCTGTTTTGAACCAGGTGACAAAGCGGGAGGTAAGCAATGTGCAAACAGTTGCACCTATATTTATAGCCACTCCCCACGGGCTCATATCCTGAAACACTGCCCTCACCCCCACGCATGAAAAATTTGTCTTCCACAAAACTTATCTCTGGGGCGAAAAAGATTGGAGACTGCTGCTGTATAGGAAGGTTGAAAAGAATTAAAAGTATTTTAACCTGTAAATAATTTTTAGATGTATTGCTTTTAAGATCAAGCATATTGTTTACATTCCCAAATCATACACTATCTGATAAATATACATGCTATTGGAGTATACAACACCCTCTTGTCCATTGCAGTGAATAACAAAATCTATTGTCTGGGCAGATTCTTTTCCTGGTATCTACCCATTTACCGGGGCTGGGATTTAGCTCAGTTGGTAGAGCACCGCTCTGCAGTCTCTGAGGTCCAGAGTTTGATTCCCAGCACCTCAAAAATGGGAGAAGGACGTGGCAACCCACTCCCAAGGCAATCCCGAAACAGTCAGCCATTGAAAACCCTATGAGGGTCGCTATGAGTCAGATACTGACTTGACGGCACCGAACAACAACAACAATCCATTTATCAGGTTGTGATCTGTTGAGGCACATCCTGCCTGAGAATCTTCTATATCAATCTTAAACTATGATGCCTCAATGAGCAAGATTAAATATTAATTTGCTTATGTACTTCCAATAAATCTGTTAGATTAAGGCACTTTTTCAAACAAATGCTAGGTAGTTTGAGATTTTCATTGTTCAACTAAAGGAGGAAAACTGATAGCTTTTAAGATATTATAAATGGAAGTTTGTACATAAATACAATAGGGTTTTATAGATTGAAAGCCTACTTTCTGAGAAATATTGTGCATTTTCAGTGAGCAAAAAAAGATTTCAGAAAATTAGGGGCAATCTACTGTTAAGAATGGGAGAAGGATGTGGCAATCCACACCAGAAGTAATCCTGAAACAATGAGCAATTGAAAACCCTGTGAGGGTCACTATGAGTGAGACCTAACTCTACAGCACTTACCAACAACAACAAACTGTTAAGAAAACTTAAAATTAGGCAGGATAATTTGTTCACTAGTTTAGAGCAGCTGCAATTACATTACAGTGATGGAAAGTGAATACACATTTGATGCTGGTTCAAATGAAGTGCTATAGTAGCAATTGGTCACTACTGATTCTCATGAGGTTGAGTCATAACATCAAGAAATTCTCAGATCACTCAAGTGCTGATGGTTAGATGATTTATGGATTATAATGAAGATTTAGGGGTGAAATGGTTGAAATTCTAACATTAGTACTTGGATAGGAGACCACCTGGGAATACCAGGTGCTGCAAGCTTGGGAGAAGGACCCAGCAACTCACCCCCTCCCCGCCCCAAAAAAACAGCATTGAAAACCCTATGAATAGCAGAGAAGCACTGACAATAGTGTTTTGTCTGTTGTATGTAGGGTTGCCATGAGTAGGACAGAGACTCAAGGGCACTTAACATCTAACTGTATTTTAGAGACACAGTCTCACTATGCATCTCAGGATGGCCTTGAATTCATGATCCTCCTGCCTCCACATCCTGAGTGCT
>VMDO01036926.1:0-14745 GCA_007922755.1 Pedetes capensis
CAAGAAATCCAAAGACGCATTGCTCTAGGAAAAGCTGTGGCAAAAGATCTCTTTAGAGTATTGAAAAGCAAAGATGTCACATTGAAGACGAAGGTGCGTCTGACTCATGCCATGGTATTTTCAGTGGCATCATATGGTTGTGAAAGCTGGACATTGAACAAGAGAGACAGAAAAAGAATTGATGCTTTTGAATTGTGCTAAAAGTACAGCAGTAATTACTAGAGCCTGGGAAGTGTGCTTGGAAGGATACTGGTGAGGAAGGAAATTCTTGGAAATGCTTGGAAGAATACTGGTGAGGAAGGATACTGGTGGAAGGAAATTGGTGAGATATGATCAATGCATACTGTATGTGTGTAGAGAAATATCACAATGAATCTCATTAGTATGTATAATTGTCATGTGATAATAAAGGATAAAAAATAAAATAAGTGTTAGTTTATGAGAATGTTTCACATTTCCCTTTAAATATGTTGTTTATATAAAGAATTACTCTGCTGACCAAATATTAGTGAGAGCTAATTTAAGATTTTCACCGTTTAGATTGATGGACTTACCCATGACTAACAATAAGAAATTTTTCATTTTTTTGTACACCAAGTTTTTATCTCAATATATAATAGAAAATAGCTTAATGGAACAAACACTGGGTTCAGTAAAAACTAATTTGAGCCCTGTGCCATGGCACATGTCTATAATCCCAGCTACTCAGGAAGTTGAGGCAGGAGGATGAGGAGTTCAAGACCACAGGCAGTTCACAAAACTTAGAGAGACCTTGTCCCAAATTTTTAAAAAGTAAATGAAATGAAAATGGGGCTGGGGTGCAGCTCTGTGACAGAATAATTGCTTGCAATGCATGAGACCCTGGGTTCAACCCTCTATTGTACAAAAACAAACAAACAAACAAAACTTTCTAGTTTGAAGTCCTACTTCTCCCACTCGGTAGCCATCTGAAAGCTTCAAAAGGGCAATCTAATTACTCAAAGGAGACTAATAAAACCATTGTTGGTTTGTTGAAAGAATTGAGTCAGGTAATATGTAGTATCTATCATTTCATAAGCACACAATATAACCATGAATTACTGTGATATTTCTACCAGGAAGGATCGTCATACCAAACAATTTCAGTTTCAGAAATTTAACAAGAAAAAATAATTCTCACTTCTGTTATAGTTTAATAGAGGTCAGAGGTAGACTTTGCTCTGTTTATTCAGGAATACCAACTCTATCCATTGTGTGTCTGTGTATGTTTTAAAGTCTTTATAGATTGTAATCTTGTAGATTTTTTATATGTAGCTATCATACAAAAGAAAAAAGCATGCAAATCATATCCATTCTTCATATACAATTATTAGTTTGGGAAGTGTTAATACACTTTACTTCATCCTATGACTCTAAGGTACCTAACAACAACAACAACAACAACAACAACAACAGCAACATAATATATTAATGGGAATTAATCATGTAGTTCCACATTTGTAAGAGGCCTAGGAAATAGAGTTTAGTCATTTGCTCAGGATCAACAGAAAGAATAAATATCATTGCATATTTATGATTTTTGTTACAATCCTGATATTTTCATCTCCAAATATCTACTAACTGCCTTCTATGCATAAAGAACACTCCTAGAGAACCCTAAAATAGATAATTCCTGTTTGATCTAAGTTACTGCACCAGTTCAAAGTTGAAAGGATTGGTGGGAGACACATATCTAGGATTCTTTCATGTTGCTGTACATCTTGCTTCAGCTTTTGTTCTGGACTATCAAGGATTATCATAGAACAAATACATTGAGGAGATACAGATAACATTTTCCATGGCCAATAAAAGATAACTTTGTTTTCCAGGAATATGAAAGTAATACCTCCCTTCTTAGAAAAGACTAGTAAGATTTGTAACCATTTCTTTTAAATTAGTGGGTTTTTAAGGGTCAGCGTCTTTAGCCGTTATGCAAATCTAATGCATGTGCAGTATCCACCTGAGGCACTCAGCATGCTTACTTAGGAACTTAAGTTAATGAAACAAATGTAAACGTGAAGCTCATGCTGCAAGTTGCTATGAGTAATGAGTCCTTGTCTTTATCTGAAGTATCTTATGTTTTCTATCAGCACCCATGAAACCATACACAGGAGAGTTGCCATAAGATATTTGTTGTTGTTGTTGTTGTTAGGTGCCTCTTAGGCAGTGTCCGACTCATAGTAATCCCATGTACAACAGGCATAACAGTAGAGTTGGTGCTTCTGTGCTATTCATAGGGTTTAAAATGACTGATTGTTTTCTGGGAAAAGGTTGCCAGGTCCTTCTTCTAAGCTTACAGCACCTGGTGTTCTCAAGTGGTCTCCCATCCAAATACTAACCAGGACTGACCCTGCTTAGTTTCTAAGATCTGACAGGATTAGATGCCACAGTAGTACAGTTGCAGGTGATACGATACATAGGAAAAGTTAATTAGAAAAATATTTTAGAAAATAATTTGATATTCTGAGTTGAAGAAATACAAATGACCAATAAAAATATGAAAAAATGTTCAATGTTATTAGCTGTCAGGGGAATGCAAATCAAAACTACAATGAAATTCAATCTCATTCCAGTTATAATGGTATTGTCAAAAACTAAAACACTAAAAATAAAAAATAAAAACACAAATGCTGGCAAAAGATGTAGAGAAAAGGAATTCTTTCACTCTAATAGTGGGACTGTACAGTTGAAGAATACTACTGTTAAACTCAGAAATTTCATTCCTACCTATTGCCGCTGTGTACGATTGTAAGATAGTGTTTATTTCTGGGTAATCATTGGGATATTGGTAGTTTCCTATTTTTAAGGCTAGCTAAAGCAAAAAAAGTATTTGTTATTTTGTACCATACTTACACATTTATTCGCTCTTATATAAACATGATACTTAGTTTTTTAAATATACTATTGAAAAAATATTTTGGATGCACATACATGTGTGTATACATATACATTGTTGTTGTTAGATGCCATAGTCAGTGTCCAATTCATACAACAGGTAAAATGGTATTGTTAGTGTTTCTCTGCTATTTATAGGGTTTTCAATGGCTAATTGGTTTATTTATTTTTGGGGGGTGGGGAGCAGGTTGCTGGGTCCTTCTCCTAAGGCTACAGCACTTAGTGTTCCCAGGCAGTCTCTCATCCAAGTACTATCCAGGCCTGACCCTGCTTAGCATCGGAGATCTAATGTGATTGGGTGCCACAGTGGTATGGCTGCAGGCCTACATACATAGTATATACATATATATGGTGAATACATGGATACCTATCTATATACATCACTGCAATCCATTAGTTAAGTGGACAAAATATACATTTGCCACTAATAAATTCAGAAAAATCTATCAATAATATTCAACATTAACTCATGATAAACTTAATTTGGAAACTAGGATCAAAAAAGGTCATTCTTAAACTTATTAACTTTATTGATCAATGTCCTCCACCATATATCACATTTTAATATTGAAAGATTATGCTGGGCACGGTGGCACATGCCTGTATTCCCAGCAGTTTGGGAGGCAGAGGCAGGAGGATCGCAAGTTTGAGACCAGATGCAGTCTGCATAATTTAGCGAGACCCTGTCTCAAAAAGTAAAAAAATGGGCTGGGGGCACAGCTCAGTGGTCCAGCACTTGCAAAGCATGCAGGCGTGAGGCCCTGGGTTCAACCCGCAGTACTGAAAAAAAATACATATATATATATATTAATATATATAATATATATTATATATATACATAATATATATACATATATACATATATATGTATGTATATTATATATACATAATATACATGTACATATATATATTATAAGCTTTTCCTTTAAAATTAATGAGTCTTGTTAAGCAAATAAAATTTTTAGATAAAAGATGAGTCTAGATAATTTATCTACATTTCTTTCACTTAGGCTTTAAATTCTTACATATAATATATGTGAATTCAGGAAGAAAAATAAATTTTTAATAAAAAATCTCAAAAAGACACAAATAGGATGATATATCAAGTTGAACTATATAGACCACTGTTTCTACAGGTGAATATTAGCAATTTCGTATGGCTCAACTTAACATATTCATGAAGAATACACAATATTATGAATTTGATATTCCTCCCAGCTTTAATTTTATTTATTCATTTGTGGTCCAGTAAAAACCCAACATAAGGTAATTCTAACTTAAAAAGACTTTTTAAAATAAAAGGATAGAAAGACATTGCATCGGGAATTATAATAAATTCATATTAATAATTAAAGTGTAACATCAGGATATAGATAAGAAAATAGAAAATGGGAAAGTATCTAAAGTCTTCAATCAGAATTCTCACTTTTGGCAATATTGACATAAATACAAGCTGACTATGTAGGTCAATTGTAGAGAAAATGGGTTGTTCAATGAAGGGTCCTTGGAAAATTTCTTATCTATTTGGAAAAAATAAGTAAGTTTGGTTGCATCCCATCATGCTGTATACAAAAATCAAATCCAGATAAGAAAAATATAAAAATGTTAAAAACAGAAATTTAATATTTTTAGAAGTAAATGTAGGAAAAGATGTTTGTGACACTGAACTAGGAAACAATTTATTAAAGAAGACATTAAAAAGCACCACTCACAAAGAAAAAAATTGGTATGTTTAAAGCCTTCTTTAAAAATTCATATGATACTGCCACAAAAACAGACATGTAAACCAATGGTATAGAATACAGAACCCAGAAATAAACCCACATAGCTATAGCCACTTGATATTTGATAAAGGTGCCAAAAACATACATTGGAGAAAAGATCGACTGGTCAACAAATGGTGCTGGAAAAAACTGGATATCTACATGTAGAAGGAAGAAACTAGATTCATATCTCTCACTGTGTACAAAAACCCTTCATGTAAAACTGGAACATTTGAAACTGCTAGAGGAAAACAGGAAAAACACTTCAAGATATAGGTATAGGCAGGAATATTTTAAAAATACTCCAATAGCCCAAGAAATTGTAGCAAGCATTGACAAATGGGAATACATGAAATTAAAAAGCTTCTACAAATCAAAGGAAACAAATGGTCAGCCCATACAGTGGAAGTAAATTTGTTTGACAAGGGATTAATACCTAGAATATATAAAGAACTCAAAAAATTAAACACTAACTCCCCCAAATACTCATATTAACAAATGAGCAATTGAATTAAGTAGACCGTTCGCAAAAGAAGAAATACAAATGGCTAAATAATATACGAGAAAAATGTTCAACATCCTTTTAATCATCAAGTAAATGCAAATCAAATCTATATTGAGATTCCATCTCACCCTATTCAGTATGGCTAGTATCAACAAAACAAACAACAACAAATGCTGACAATGATGGGGGTTGAGGGGAAGGAAATCTTATACACTGCTACTGGGAACATAAATTAGTAGAGCCATTATGAAAATCAGCACAGAGGCTCCTCAAAACTAAAAATAGAACTACCATATGATTCAAGTATACCACTTCTGGGTAGATACCCAAAGGACTCAAAGTCAACATACCACAGAGACACTTGCACTTCCATGTTCCTCGTAGCACTGTTCATAACAGCCAAGATGTAGAATCAGTCTAGATGTCCATCAACAGATAAATGGATTTTTTTAAAGTTGTATGTATGAATAGTGGAATTTTATTCATCCATAAAGAAGAATGAAATTATGTCATTTGCAGAAAAATTGATGGAATGAGAGATCATCACATTAAGCAAAGTGAGACTGCTCAGAAATACAGATATCACATGTTATCTCTCAAATATGAAATCTAAATTTGCAAAGAAAATAAACAAAAAGGATATGTGTCAGAACAGAAAGTAAAAACTGAACTATCTAGAGGAAGAGGAAAAGAGTGAGATTAGAGAGGAAGCAACAAAGTGGGGTAATGAAGGGGTAAGAAAGAACAAAGCACACATCATAATTGTTTTAAAATGCCATAATGAAACCTATTGTACACTATTTAACAAGAATAGATAAAAGGGATTACATGAAATTAAAAAGCTTCTTACAGCAAAGGAAACAATCAACAGAGTCAAGGAAATCCCCACTGAATGGAGAAAAATCTTTGCATCCTATACATTGGACAGAGGATTAATTTCCAAAATTTATAAAGAACTCAAGAAAGCAATACCCAAGAAAACAAATAACCCCATACACAAATGGCCAAAGGAACTGAACCGACAATTCTCAAATGAAGAAGTTTGTAAGGCCATGAAACACATGAAAAAATGCTCAATATCCCTAGCCATTAGGGAAATGCAAATCAAAACAATGCTGAGATTCCACCTTACTCCAGTAAGAATGGCCAAGATCAATACAACAAATAACAGCAAATGCTGGCAAGGCTGTGGAGTAAAGGGAACCCTCTTACACTGCTGGTGGAGCCATAAATTAGTTCAACCATTTTGGAAATCAATATGGAGGTACCTTAGAAAACTAAAAATAGATCTACCATATGACCCAGCTATAACACTATTGGGAATATACCCAAAGGGAGATGAGGCATCATACCACAGAGACACCTACCTATCCATGTTCAATGCAGCACTTTTCACAATAGCAAGGATATAGAATCAACCAAAGTGCCCATCAACAGAAGAATGGATAAAAAAATTATGGCACATATACACAATGGAATACTACTCAGCAATTTAAAAAATGAAGTTATGCCATTGGTAGCAAAATGGATGGAATTGGAGAAAATTATTTTAATTGAATAAACACAAGCCCAAAAAGAGAAACACCACATGTTCGCACTCATATGTGGGAGCTGAATCAAATTTAAAAGAAGGAAAAAATCCTATACAGAAATTGGAACATAATAAAAAGCTAATGAAAACTTAGTGGAGAAGAGACAACTTAAGGAGCAGAAAGAAGGAAGGAGGGATCTAACAAAAGGAAGCCATGATGAGAGAAGACAAGAGGGGGAGGAGGGACAAGGAGGAGTAAGGAATGAAAGAAAGATGGACCTCAAAGTAAACAGCCCAACTTTATTAGTTGAGGAAATAATTATAATAATACCAACAATACCAAATGATGGTAATAATGCAAATGGGCTAGATTAGTCATATAATACTGCTGACAATGTAAAAAGATAGATCACTACAGAAAAAAGTTTGGATTTAAATCATAATTGGGATGCAAGGGTATATAGACAAATATTCCCACAAAAAGACATGCAAGTTGAAGAGAGGCCATTGGTGTGGGTGGGGGCAGGGGGAGGAGGGGCACAAGAGGGTAAGGGGGAAGTTATCTGCACAATGTACAATGAAAGACATATATGGAAATGTCGCAATGAAATGCATATCAGAATGAAACAAGTTGTATATTAAAAATTTCCAATAAAAAGATACTCAACTAAAAAAATTTTAAATTTAAAAATTGTCATGTTAAAGCCTTCTGTTAAAGCTGCCACTTAAAATGTGTAACTAAAAGACTTTTACCTCATCAAAATGTTAAGGGATTTGAATATAGAATAAATCCAGTAATCTTAACAATGATAAAACACATTCAACCAAATAAAATTTGAGGCCATGCATTTTAGATGAAGAAGCACACCTAACATATACAAAGATAAACCTTCCTCAGTTTCATTTAAATAGGGGAAATTAAAATTAAATAAATACTGAATTATCATTCTACAATAATCAGATTGACAAAGGTTTAAATATTTTGCTCACTTTAAGGGCAGTTTTGAATATGGTCCAATGGTGACTCTCACATAGATTGAAAGTATAAATTGGAAAATTACATCATAGGTCAACCCAAATTTACCCAGTTAAGTAAAAGACATTAACCTTACTATCATCTAGCATGTTCCTTCCTAGGCATGTAACCCTAATGAAATTCTTAGGTGCCTAAGGAGTTATATACAAGTCTGTTCCTAAGCAACATTATTCATGTCAAAAAACTAGGAAAATGCCAAATGTTCATCATAAATAGTACTTTTCATAAAAAGTTTAAAAATGAAATAATATATATTTTAAGGATGCATACATGTAAAGCATTTCTTAAAAAATCAAATGTATGATAAAAGCAAAAATTGAGGTCATGATTATTATAGAAGGAGCAAAGTCTGGGGAGAAGTGCACAGATTTTCCTTGGTATTAGTAATTCAATTACTTGGATTATATTATTGTACCTAAAGAAAATATTTACATTCCTGTGTATGAATGAATGTTCCATAATAAATTCTGAAAGAGAATAAATTGTTGCTCAGAGGCCCAAAATGGATTAAGAGACAACTGAGCGTCCAATTACTTTAAATCAATTCAACTTTCTTAGGTCCAATAAATCTAACCCTCTTTGAGCATGACATAAAATCAGGTCAGTGCTATCCCTGATGTCTATAGAAATACTCATATATCTTTTGCTCCACACTGTTAGACTTACAGAATTCTTAAACCATAATCTTAAAGCAACTTTGTCTCCCTTTTGCCTCTTCAAAATTAGTACCCTGGGTAATATGATATCTGAGACTTGCTGTAATAAATCCAAATATGGCCATAGATGAAACAAGTTGGCCACAGGTTGGTAATAGTGCTAGTACATGAAGTGTATATAGGATTTTGTTGTACTATGATCTTCATTTGGCATGTGCTTGAAATTTTCCATAACAAAATTTTTTTAACCAATTCAGTGGCCAAATGTTTTCTTTTTACATAGATGAAAATTAAGTCAGGCCACTGACTTGTGACTGTTGGTAACTAATGAAAACTGGGTGTTCTCTTTAAGTCATAAAAAACTGTCTCAGTTCAGAAACTATAATTGTAAGATTCATAAAATGATAAAATACATAAAATTAAATCATTCTCAAGTGAAGATATTCTATAGGTAGCAGGTCAGCAAACAGAAAATATTTGTTTTGTGTTTCATTTTCTTTTTCCTATTTAAGCATTTGCAAGAAAATTCTGATCCCTTTCAGATTAGGCTTTAGAGAGCAAAGAAAGTAAGTGAGAAAAATGGAGATTCTTACTTAAATGTTGTTAGGTTTAAATGGCTTTGCCACCTAGAGGCATTGTTGATGTTAAAGCCTACGTCTTTATAGAGCGCTATAATTTTTCTGAGGTTCCACAAGGAATTTCTACTGCACTGTCCATGAGGCAGGCAAATGCATTTTCCTCTCATTTCCATTCCTCTTTTCATTTTCTGTGACAGTGCTGTGGCTTGGATATTGTTTGTCCTACCAAAGGTTCGTGTGTGGGAGGGTTGGTGTCCAGTGTGGCAGTATTCAAGAGGGGTACCTAGTGGGAGATCCTAAGGTTGACTGTGAGCCCTCAGGATTTGGGGACCCCTCACCACTCTCTGGCTTCCTGTTTCCAGATGTGATACCTTCTCCTGCATGTCCTCTGGCCATTCACCAGGAGTTCCAGGCAAAGCTCAGTGCTATCAGTCTTCATGGAAACTATGTATCTTTTGCTCTAGTGAACTCTGGAAGTATATGTACCCCTTTTTGCTCATTTGCCAACTACTAGCTAACTCATGTACAATCCCCATATTTTTCAGGTAAAACCAGATTGTAATCTATCCTTTATGATGGTAGGTCCTATATTAAACTTTCTAAATAGTTTTGCTGATGGCCTCTTCACCAGGCTTAAACACCTCCCATCTTTATTCTGGGCTGGGATTTAGCTCAGTTGGTAGAGCGCTGCGCTGCAGTCTCTGAGTTTAATTCCCAGCACTGCAAAAATGGGAGAAGGACCTGGCAATCCACTCCCAAGGCAATCCCGAAACAGTCAGCCATTGAAAACCCTATGAGGGTCACTATGAGTCGGATACCAACTCGACAGCACCTAACAATAACATCTTTATTCTACAGGTCTCAGAATATTGCTGTCTGCAAAGAAATCCTCTTTATATATCTACTCCTCTTAATCTCAACAACATGAATGATGACTTTGTGGTCGCAAAATCCAGTTTTGATTATTTAGAAAATTTCCATCTTAAGATGGTAACACACAGACATTTAGTGTCTTTCAATTTACTGTTCTGTTAAAAATTATTTTGGGAAGTCAAAGGATATATTGAAAATTATCTTGGGAAGTCAAAGGATATGTCACTCCTGGATTAGATGGTCTTTGAAAGATGATGAATAGAAATGTAACCAAAATGAATGACATGATTAAGAAAAAACATAAGGCTCTGATGCCCCAGGTTAGTGGATAAAATCTGTGTTGGCTTATGGAATTTCTAAAATGGATTAGCAAACATATATTGGTTAGTATTTAGGCAATCAATTAGGCCCAGAGCTGAGTTGTTCATTATTAACTACAGATGTGTTCAGATGTATTGATGTATAGCTACAGATATTGCCAATACCAGTGATCATGTTTATCATGAGATTAATAAGGCATTTAAGAATTTCTTTGGTATTCTTACTGGTTAGAGTAAGTTTAACATGTGATTTAAAAGTCTTATTAGATATGTCATTGAACATTATTATGAAAAATGTCCATTATTATGTCAATATAGAAGGAAATCACCTATAGAATACTTTAACATCTTCCCCTATGCCCCTTTTTAATTGATGACTTATTATGATTTCATATAAAAATATATCAAATATTCAGGTAATATACTAATATGACTTTACTTTTATGTAATATGTGACTTGCTCTGTTACTAAAATACTTGTTAAACTTTGCTTTGCATCTTATTGTTTGGTACTTGACTTTTGAAATTTATGATTTGAAATAAAAAATTAACCAGCAATTAGACACTCATTAGTTAAACATACATTATTATTTGAATAGTCTTTATTTATAAATAGGCTGTTTTTCTCAGATATTCTGAAAGATAAAATTTTAGCTCAATAAAACACTAGCAATTCTGAATATTTGGAACTGTAGGAACCAAAGTTAATAAAAATAACATCTTGAAAATAAGACAGGGTATTTTAACAAAAACTGAGATATTTAGTGTATTAGAATGCACTGTAACAGAGATTATGTCAAGGATAAGACAATGGTAAAGGTAATAGCACTACCTGTGATCAGTGAAGTGTTTATTTCAAAGAGGATCTTACTCTAGCACATTGAAGACGATACTGTGTGTATATTACCAAAGCTTTTATTTATTTTTGCCTCTCCACTGTAATCTCTTAAGGGCTAAGCAGTTTATCTTACTCCTTTCAAAATACATATTCAGACACGCCTTAAATTCTGCAAATTAAGATAACAGAATTCTATTTTTAGCAGAATTTAAGTAGAGAAAAAAGATCTTCCTCTATTTTTTCTTATCTAATCAATTTTTTTCACAGGCTCATTTAAATCATTCTATTTTACAACTTTTAAGAGATTTTAAGGCCTGCAGAAGTACCACTATGGCATCTGATCCCCTCAGATCTTGGAAGCTAAGCATGGTCCGACCTGGTTAGTCCTGGGGTGGGTGACCACCTGGGAGCACCAGGTGCTGTAGGCTTGGGATAAGGACTGAGCAACCCACTCCCCCAATGGCAATCAGCCATTGAAAACCCAATGAATAGCAGAGAAGCACTATTAATAGTGTTTCACCTATTGTAGATAGGGTCACTATGAGTCGGACACTGACTCAAAGGCACCTAAAAACAACAAGAGATTTTTTAAAAGAATAGAGAGAAAAAGAGAAAAGAGAACTCTAATAGGGAAATAAGTTTAAAGAGAAGCAACAACAAGAAAAAAATGTACAGAACAGTAAGATGTGAAAAAATGCTGTTTATTGATAATTATCACTAGAAGTTCTGAAGGATTGAAAGAACAAAAGAGAAGAGTATCTGTGCTCTCTTCTTTCCCCTCACACAGCTCTGAACCCAGGGACCTGCAATGTTGCTTCTAGACGAATATTCACTTGTCAGATTACCCAGGGATTTATGTTGTTCTTTTTAAAGGTGGTAATTGTACTTTTTAAGGCAGTAGACTATATTTTCAATTAGGTTCTAATCTAAAATGCAATGTCCTAAAACACCTTACACAGCAGACTGTTTGAAAATGGAAGCTTATTATACAGTGAGATCACAGTCCAATTAGCAATGAAAAGTGATATTATTTTAGTCACCATTTTCCTTCTGTCTATGAAAGGAATACAGCTCAGTGTTTGTGTGTGTGTGTGTGTGTGTGTGTGTGTAAATACGTATGCATGTTTGCAATTACTTCAGCAAATCATTGTATTGCTGAAGTAGAAAAAAGATTAAATCAGATGTACTTCAAAAGTACTCTGGGGAATGAAAAGAATTAGATCATTGGATAAAAGCCAACAACCCCCAACAAATGACAAGAATGTATAATTTTGTAATAAGTTTTAGGATAGTGAGGAGTGGTCAGCATGAGTTAAGAGGTAAAATAAGTTATAAAGGTACATATTGTGGTAGTTAGGTGCTGTCAAGTTGGGTCTGACTCACAGCAACCCTATGTACAACAGAACAAAATACATCCCAACATTGTGCCAGGCCAGGCACTATGTCAGTGCTTCTCTACTTGGGGCTGCCATGTCCTGACATCTACTGGAATAAAAGAAAAGAATGATAGCAAGAGCCTGGGTAAGACCATTAAAATTCACTTGTTCATTTAATTTGGTGATGAATTTAGTGAGGGGGAATCTATAAATCTGTTCTTTAAGCTGAAATATATTGTACTTAGGTGCCATGGAGTCAGGTCCCACTGCCGGGACACAAGACCATAAGTAATTTTTTACAAGATACCCTGATGAAAAGGTGCAGGGTGTGGTGAAAATAGCAGATGTTGAGCCACAGGGCATTGTGATCTTTGAATTGAAATTACCATCTGAAAGCGGTTGTCAGGGTTACAGGAAGAGCTGAAGACTTCTGAAAAGCCCCTGGCCCTTGTGACATTTTTACACTGCCCCTCCCCCTCCATGTGTATTTAAGCTACAGCAAAAACTTAAAGACTTTGGAGCTTGATCAGACAGACTGTCTTGCTCTCATCCTTCCTGTCTCTTGTCTCTCTCTCATTCATTCGCCCCCTACTCTAGGTTCCTGTTGAAAAACCCCGTGGGTCGGGGCATTCCACTTATAGTGACCCTACATACAACACAACAAAACACTCCCTGACACTGTGCAATGCCTAGCACTATGTCAGTGCTTCTCTACTATTCATAGGGTTTTCAGTGGCTGACATTTTGGGGATTGTTTCAGAAGTGGGCTGCCCGGTCCATCTCCTGTTTTTGCTGTACTGGAGATAGAACCCAGGGCTTCAGAGTGTGCAGAGCAAGCACTCTACCAACTGAACTAAATCCCAGCTCTTAAGTTGAAATATAACTAATATAAAAAGAAATAGTGAAGCACGAGAGCTATCAGCCATCAAACATCAGAAGCAGAATCTAGTTCTTTATGAAAACTTTTTCCAGTAGTATGTGTGCAAATGTGTATGAATTGGATTCTGCTAAACATTTTGTGTTAAAATCAAAAAAATTTGAAACTTTGAAGGCTAGAAACCGAAAAATTGGAAACACAACAATACCTAAAGGTAGACTTTCAATATATCCTACCAAAGCTACACATTATCAAAATGACATGTTATTGTTACTGCTAATGGTAAAGTTGGGGCTGGGATTTGGCTCAGTTGGTAGAGTACTGTGCTGCAGCCTCTGAGGTCCTGAGTTCAATTACCAGCACCGTAAAAATGGGAGAAGGGCCTGGCAATCCACTCCCAAAGCAATCCCAAAACAGTCAGCCATTGAAAACTCTATGAGGGTCGCTATGAGTCGGATACCGACTCCACGGCACCTAACAACAACAACAATGTTGAAGTTAACCTGGCTGAGGTGGTGCTTTTCCTATTTCTCCTCTATAAAACTATTACCCACCCACTTTTCATGCTGTACTTGTGGAAGGGGTGTACAATGCATTTAAAGGGGAGAGCTTGCATACCACCTTCCTGAGCAATGTGTGGTACTGTTAGGTCCCTTTGAGTTGGGTCCAACTCATGGCAATTCTATATACAGCAGAATGGAACATGACTCAACACTATGCCATGCACATGACTGTTATTTTTAAAACTTTGAGTCCATTGCTGCAGTCACTGCATTTCTTCTCATTCTGAGTCATGCCACATCAGCAAATGGAGGTCCCAGGGTTTGTACTCCATTGCCATCATTAAGGTTGACTCTTCTTTGAGGAGGCAATATTTCCCCAGTGATCATTTTAATGCATTCCACCCCATGGTCCCATTTTCCAGCACTACATTTGACAGTGCATCTCTGCTATTCACAGGGTTTTTCAATGGCTAATTATTTTGGGAGTGGGCTGCCAGGTCCTTCTCCATGAATCTATGAAAATTAAGGTTTTTTGTACAGTTTGCTCAGAAAATAGATCTACTCTCATCCATAGATAGATAGACAGATAGATAGATTCAATCATTTCTACCAATATGGACTCAGAGTAATTTATTTTACACTTCAGATTTTAATCCAATGAAGTTTTATGTATTTTGCTGAACAAATTTTTCCAACTTTGTCTCTTTAGAGCTCTTTTCATTGACTCCCGTATCACTTTCATAAAGATTAGTTATCTATGTGTATATCCTCACGTCGATTGAATATACCATGGACTGCCAAAAGAACCAACAGATCTGTCCTAGAAGAAGTACAACCAGAGTGCTCCTTGGAAGCAAAAATGGCCAAACTGCGTCTTACATATTTTGGACATGTAGTCAGGAGAGAACAATCCCTGGAGAAGGACATCATGTTTGGAAGAGTGGCAGGTCAACGCAAAAGAGGAAAACCCTCCACC
>VMDO01036927.1:0-14745 GCA_007922755.1 Pedetes capensis
ATTATAATATTAAACTGACAATTAAATGTGTATGATAGATGTCTATCTGAAATTACTCTTGGGCTTTAAATTATGTATTTCACCACTGATGTCTTCCAGTGCATGTTGACAACAAATAGAAAACACTTCTGCATCACTGCCAGCTAAATGATCTCTATTAATTTGATAGTAGAAATACCCCTTCACGCTGTGTTTGCACAAAGCATAGCATACATTGCAGATCAGGTGTATGAGAAATATACTTAATTGGATGTTAGTGTGACTGACATGCACATGAACAACACATCATTAACTTGGAAGATAATTACTAATGCTTTTTTTGTATTTGTATGATGCTCAGGAATTTCATGCCTAAATTTAAAATAACAATAACATAAATTATTAACAGTTACTCTAGTCATATGCAAATGTTTGCATCAGTGGGCCTCCTTTCTTTCAGTCATTACCTTTAACCACCTGAACTACTTATTATTAGTAATTAGATAATTAATCATGCTAGTATCCAATTCATAAATTAATAAATGAATCAATATCACAAATATTGGAGATCATTAGGGATCAGAAGTGGTATGTACTTCATTTTTAGGATAAAAACACTAGACACTAGTGAAGATAAATAAGAAAGCATTCAAGAACATGAAGATTTGAAAAGAAGAAAACTGTATGTACTGGAAAATCTTATTTCTGAACATGGTCCATTATTTCAAGGGTTTGGAAAGGCCACCCTTAAAGTAATTACACTCAGATTAGATGCTGGTGCAAATACATTTTAAGATCTGGGATTTGGACAGGTGAGGTGGTGCTCGTCTGTAATCCAAGGGACTCGGGAGCCAGAGGCAGGAAGATTGCAAGTTCAAGAGCAGAGGCAGTCTGTGTAATTTAGTGAGACTCTGCCTCAAAAAAAAAAAAAAGTGCTATGGTTCAGGTTGGTGGTATAACAATAACACTTGGAAAAAAAAAAGATCTGGGATTTGTTCATCATTTCAATGTTTTGCAATAATTAGAAAATTGCAATGTTTTCCAGGCATGGTGGCGCACACCTGTAATCCCAGTGGCTCCCGAGGCGGAGGCAGGAGGATCTCAAGTTTGAGACCACAGTCAGTTTGTGTAATTTAGCGACACCCTGTCTCAAAAAGTAAAAGAAAAAAAAAAAAAAGGGCTGGGGGTGCTGCTCAGTGGTCCAGCACTTGCAAAGCATGTAAGCGCGAGGCCTTGGGTTCAACCCCCAGTCCTGCTAAGTAAGTAAGTAAATAAATAAATAAATAAATAAATAAAAATCTTAAATTGCACTGTTTTTCTTAATATTTGATTTTCTTTGTAGTAAAAGGGATTAAACAGAGTGCATGAACCAGCCCAGTTGGTGGGGTCAGGGGTGGTAGTAGAATTTGGTCAATTTTCCTTAACTTCCAAATTATTTTACTTTTGCATAAAAATTATTTGTGACTTCATTTACTGTCTTATTCCTTAATTGTAGAGGAGAGTGGGAAAATATAACTAGTGAACTCAATTAGGAGACACAGTAATAATCAGAAAATTTCTCGGAAGTCTACAATAGTGTTTCCCAAATTTACCGAACTAGAAGAATCTTTTGGAATATGTGTAGAGATCATATTTCTTGGAATGGTCCCAGATCTCCTTCACAAGAAAGTGTAGGAGAAGCCTCTAGGAATCCATATGATTCTTTGGTTTGTTTGTGTTTTGTTTGGGTTGTGCTGGGGATCAAACCCATACTGAGCCTCATACATGCTAAGCAAGTGGTCTATCACCGAACTACACCTACAGTCCTTTATCTAAGTTTTATATCAAGTTCTAGATTATATACTAGAACTACACCTTGTTTTTCTATGATACTCATAATTAAAATCCTTTAAAATTTTAAACATGAATTAATACAGTGTTTACTGTATAATCTACCCCAAATACTCTGGTATTCTACAGAACATGTTTCTAGCATAACCTGATTATCTTCCAAAATTTATTGTAAACACATGTCTATAGATTACACATTTGTTAATTTACTAGGGATTCCTTAGGTCACACAATATGTTTAAAAGAAATTAAGAATATAATACTGAAAGTGCTCTCTCTCTCTCTCTTCCTCCCTCCTTCCATCCCTCTCTCTTTCTCTTTCTCTCTCTCCTTATGTTAGATTTAAAATAAAAACAATATTGACCTTATTTTCCACAAATTATTGTGTATCAAAGTCTATTTTATATTATTATAATTCATCCAATTTAGGTATATAGTTTTATATTAAATGTGTGTATCATTTTGTAATCAACAATTGATCAAGACATACAACATTTTCATCACAATCTTACTACCCTTTCTATACATACATTTAAGTCATAAATTAAGAATTAGGTTATCAACATACGAAATAAGTCCTGTTGAACAAGGGGCCTCTTTTCCCCCGCATTTGAGTAGCAGTAATAAAGTTATTTACTGAAATATCAGAAGTCAATTCTGAATACCGTCATCATTTCATTGTTTGTCTCTAGAATAAAACTGACCCTCATCTATGTAGTCCACACTAAGGTAAAGCATTTACTTGAAAAATTCCTAAGTACTCAAGAAAAAATCCTTTTCCAGCTTTAGAAAATAAGTTCTCTGTTCTCACATGCATGGGTATGAAATCATTATGTTTTCCACAATATAAAGTAATACCCCCATTAATGGATCTTAGAAAAAATGCAAAAATAAAAAGCCCTCATTTATTTTGCTTATTTACTGTTGGGGCTATGAATAATAATCCCACTGTGGTTGAGATGAAACTAACTAAACAAATCATTCAATGTGGACTTTGAAAGAGATGCTAACAACAATCTCTCATACGCTGGTATAAACCAACTCCAGTAACACACATTTGTCCACAGAACAAATATTTTTCTGATGTAATAAATTTAAAAGGAACTTAAAACAGTTGGGATTGTCTAGATCCATAGATCTTAACCTTTGGGAAAGAGAATTGAGATTCTTATAACTATATGTTACTCTATTTTTATTTTACACATACAAAATTAAGGCTATAAACCTTAATAAAAACCTCCCTGCTCCATCAGGGAAACCCTACAAGGCAACTGTACAATAAAAAAATTTGTCCCTTTAGGCAAATACCTCTGCAATCAGGACAATATGTTACTCATGGGTTATGAAATTTTCTTATTAAATAACATTTCATGTATTATAACTCGAAGACTCCCCCACCTTACAGTGCCAATAATCTTAAATTATTATGTTGTGATCTTGCCCCAAATATAATCACTTCCTCGACCTCCAAGATCTGTCATAAGTAACTCGAATCTAGAAACCAAAATCCTGTAAACAAGCTTCTTTAACTCCTCTCTAATGCATGCTGAGACTTCACCAAGGTAGTGTTCCTCTTATTGCAGAGTTTATCTAATAAATTTAAGCTATGTTTGATCAAAAGTTTTTCTCTTGGACTTTTCTTAGAGTGAATTGTTCACATGAAGCTCTCTTGAGCTCTGAACTGTTGCAAACATAACAGTGGTACAGCACTCATACGTTCTATACTTAGAGCCCTGGATACTGTATGAAGGAAGACTCTTGACTCCAGAATTGCCCTTTTCTGTTTGATTCTTCTCTCTTGGCTGTCATTAATGAGAAAGCTAGCCACTGCCACTTTCTTGAACTCCAGCAAAGCATAAAGACGAAGCATGGTTTAATTACCTACCATGACTATTTCTGGTTCCACTCTTGAATCCCAACTGCTTCCAGGTTAGAGCTATGCCCCTTCCTGTGATCACAGTAGTGCCTGCAAGTCCATCTTCCCATTAAAATTGGATTTGATCAATGATAAATTGCACCATATAGAAGTGACCTGCACATGTACATGACATTTAGGATATACCTCTTACAAGCAAACTGTTTAAGGAGTTAGACTTCATTCAGAATGTCTAATATGGAAAAAATTTGATCACTGACTATCTTGCACAAACAATGAGTTTGTATAAAGTAGATATAGGTCAGAGAGTTGGGTCCTATTGCTTACAAGTATCATTGTGAGTTCTCTGTATTTCTTCACAAATTCTGCAATTTATCCTTGAGAGAGACCACTTCTACCAATATGATAGCTATAATTTTAAAATGAAGGGGTTGTATTAACACTCCTCTCATAAAGACCCAACTTCTTGGCTTCTATGTAAGTATTTAGATGAAAATAAATAAGTAAAAATATTTTCTATAACTCCTCATTCATGAATATATATAATTTTGGTATATATATATATATATATATATATATATATATATATATATATACACACACACACATATATACACACACATGGGTGATTATTCTTATCAATACACAAATATGTATGTGCATGTGTGTGCTATGTATTTTAGGATGATGAATCACAGCACTGGAGAAAATAGCTTCCTTTGCTTTATAGTCTAATGGAATGCATGGTAGCAAAACAGCCATTAAATGTCAAACTATGGTTAGTGCTGCAGGGAATACAAAGAAAACTGAAAGGGGAAAACATATTTAATTTCTCTCAGTAATATATCACTTTTCTCTGAGACTATTGAAATTGGACCCTTAAAAGAATGGATGTTTTAAATTAACAGCATAAAATGTAAGACCCTTTTAGGAAAAGAGAAACATGGGAAATATGTCTTTACTTAAAATAATATTAGCTACATGGGTGCTACTCTATTATATCTTTGCCTCTATGGAAGCCATTTGGGCTTTTACCTCACAAGATGGTGATGGTGCTTTTTAGAAGAGTAAAGCAGTGTACTACATACTTTTATAGTTATGAAAAACCAAAAAAGAAATTGATTACTACATCATTTGTTTCTGCTTATCAGTGATTGATTGTTTATCCTATTGGCAAAGTGATAATTCTTGTTATTCTTATACTTTTATTGTGTTTGCCAGCTTTTCCAAGTAAACTTTCATTTCTTGAATTCTATTATGTCCAGGCATTCATATGATTTTTATTTTATTAATATTTCTTTTGTTCATTTGCCCCAAAACATCATCAAACTAATCAAATAAATAAACATTTCAAATATTCATGACAAGTATTCCTGGAAATGAGATCAGAAAACAATAAAAAGAACATATTGACAGTGTAAACCATTTCATTTTTTGCACTAACAACTTCTATCTAAATTCATGGGGATGGTTGAGGGTGTAAATTCCACAACTTATATATGCAAAACATGCTTGTAAAGTTATTTATTTCACTCTTGAAGGTGTTATAAATTAATACTTGATTCTATGCAGGGATAGTTGTTTTTCCCTTAGTAAGACTAATGTTTACTCATAATTAGATATAAATGAAATGAATAGAAACTAATAGACACTCAAATTTCTAGGGACTATTAACCTCATTTACTCTTCATAATATTTGCTTATGATAAAGAAATGGAATGTAACAGTGATAAAACAACTGTGTTCACTTTAATATTTGGTACTAGGTAAGTTGATATAACATGGGTAAGTTGAAAGGATAGCTAGTCAAAAATGCCAGTTATTACATACAAGTTTGTTTGTTGCTTGCAATTTATTTAGATTTCAGTTCAATTATATGGAGGAAGACCATCAATATTAACATTGATGTTCCAGCCTTCATGTTGAACACTGCTTGGCCATTAAGAATGCCAAAAGAGAGTAGATGGAAACTACACACTAGAAATTAAAGGCTTCTATGTACAGTGACCAGCATCCACCATTTTGTTTGTGAAACAAGTCGAGTAGCCATCCTTAAATTCAGAAAAACATGGAAGTGTAAGTATGGCACTCACATGGCAAAAAAAGAGTAGAATGGAATACATTTTTAATAGACCTAATGAGATTCATAGGAACTCTGCAAAGTTTTGTATGAAAACAAGGTAATTCAAGTGAACTCCCATAAGGTTTTCTTGTTCCTGTTGAATTTCCAATCACCACATGTCTGTCAATTTTCCACACTGTGGGGGCTTGAGTGTTGCTATGAGGCTGAAAGCTATGCCACCTGTATCTCAGATACCAGCAGGGTCACCCATGGTGAATAGGTTTCAACTGAGCTTCAGACTAAGACAGACTAGGGAGTAGGCACAGGAGAACCACTCCCAAAACAATTAGCCATTGAAAACCTCACAGATAGCAAAGAAATACTGTCAGATATAGTGTGAAAATATGATGACCCCTGGTATGAAGGCACTCAAAAGACTACTGGGGAAGAGTTGCCTCCTCAAAGTAGAGTCTACCTTGATGAAAGAAATAGAGTAAAGCCCCATGGAACTCCATTTACTGATGAGGTACCACTCAAAAGGAGGAGAAAAAACTGTAATCATCCATTAATATTTGGAACATGGAACGTACTTGTATGAATCTAGGAAAATTAAAAATCATTAAAAGAGTAATAGAGCACAAAAATATTGACAGTCTAGGCATCTGTGACCGGCTGGGATTTAGCTCAGTTGGTAGAGCGCTGTGCTACAGTCTCTGAGGTCTGGAGTTCAATTCCCAGCACTGCAAAAAATGGGAGAAGGGCTTGGCAATCCACTCCTAAGGCAATCCCGAAAAACAGTCAGCCATTGAAAACCCTATGAGGGTCGCTATGAGTCGGACACCGACTCGACGGCACCTAACAACAACAACAACAAGGCATCTATGAGCTAAAATGGATGGGTATGGGGCATTTTGAGTCAAATAATCATATGTTATACTAGGCTAGGAATGACAAACTAAGACAAATGGGATTGCATTCATCATCAAAAAAGACATCTCAAGATCTGTCCTGAAATATAATACTCTCAGTGATAGAATAATATCCATACGCCTATGAGGAAGACCAGTTAATATGACTATTATTCAAATTTATGCACCCCACTAATAAAGCCACAAATGATGAAAGGGAAGATTTCTACCAGCTTCTGAAATCTGAACTAGATCAAATATGCAATCAGGACATACTGATCATTACTGGTGACTGGAATGCAAAGGTTGGAAACAAAGAAGAAGTCTCAGTAGTTGGAAAATATGGCCTTAGTGAAAGAATGATGTTGGAAATTGAATGATAGAATTTTGTCAGACCAATGACCTTTTCATTACAAATATATTTTTTCAACAACATGACCACTGACTATACACATGCACTTTACCAGATGGAACATACAGGAATTAAATTGACTACATATGTGGAAAGAGACGATGGAAAAGCTCCATATCAAATGTCAGAACAAGACGAGATGCTGATAGTGGATCAGACCATCAGCTTCTCATTTGTTCAAACTGAAGCTAAAGAAAATTAGATCAAGTGTATGAGAGCCAAGGTATGACTATGAGTATACCTCACCTGAGTTCAGAGACCACCTCAAGAACAAGCTTAATGCATTAGACACAAATGATAGGAGACCAGATGAGTTGTGACATGACATAAAAGATATCATTTAAGAAGAAAGCAAACATTTACTAAAAAGACCCGAAAAAAAAGAAAAGACCAAATAACACATCAAAAGAGATGCTGGAACTTTCCCTTGAACATCCAACAGCTAAATTAAAAAGAAGACATGATGAAGTTAAGGAACTAAACAGAAGATTTGAAAAGCCAGCTCAAGAAGACAAAAACAAATACTATAATGACATGTGCAAGGAGTTGTAGACAGAAAACCAAATGAGAATGCACTCTGTGTTTCTCAAACTTAAGGACTTAAAGAAAATATTCAAGCCTCAAGTGGCAATAGTGAAAGACTTTACAGGGAAAATACTAAATAATGCAGGAAACATAAAAGAAGATGGAAAGAATACACAGAGTCATTATACAAAAAAGAATTGTAGATGACCAACCATTTCAGGAGGTTGCATATGAAGAGGAGCCAATGGTATTGAAGGAAGAATTGGAAGCCACCTTGAAAGAACTGGCAAAACACAAGGCTCCGGGAATTGATGGAATACCAATAAAGATGGTTCAAGAAACAGATGCAGCACTGGAGGTGCTAAAATGTTTATGCCAACAGATTTTGAAAATAGCTACCTGGCCAACTGACTGGAAGAGATCCATATTTGTGCCTTTCTCAAAAAAGGGGATCCAATTGAATGTGGAAACTATCAGATAATATTAATATCACACACAAGCAAATTTTACTAAAGATCATTCAAAAGCTACTACAGCTGTATAGAGACAGGGAATTGCCAGAAAATCAAGCCAGTTTCAAAAGACTGTGGGGGAAATCAGGGACATCATTGTTGATGTCAGGTGGTATTAGAGGAAAGCAGAGTATATCAGAAAGATGTCTATCTACGTTTTATTTACTATGAAACACATTTGACTTTGTGGATCATAACAAATTTTGGATAACATTTCAAAAAGTGGGAATATCAGAGCACCTAATCACACTCATGAGGCATCTGTATGTGAACCAGGAGGCAGTTGTTCAAATAGAACAAGGAAACACTGTCTGGTTTAAAGTTGAGAATGGTGTATGTTAAGGCTGTATCCTTTCACTATATGTCTTCAATTTCTATGCTGAGCAAATAATCCGAGAATCTGGACTTTATGAGGAAGAACATGGCTTCAGGATTGGAGGAAAACACATTAACTTCATGTATTATGCAGATGACACAACTCTGCATGCTGAAAATCAAGAGGATTTAAAATATTTACTGATGAAGATCAAAGATCATAGCCTTCAGTGTGTATTGCAATTGAACATCAACAAAACAAAAATCCTTACGACTGGGTCAGCACGCAACTTCAAAATAAATGGAGAAAAGATTGAGGTTATCCAAGATTTGGCTTTGCTTGGCTCTATAATCAACACCCATGGAAGCAGCAGTCAAGAAATCAAAAGACACATTGCTTTGGGAAACTCTGTGGCCAAGATCTCTTCAGAGTATTGAAAAGATGTCACATTGAAGATGAAGGTACACCTGACTCATGCCATGATCTTTTTAGACACATCATATGGTTCTGAAAGCTGGATATTGAACAAGGGAGACAGGAAAAGAATTAATGCTTGTGAATTATGGTGCTGAAGATGGCTATTGAATATACTGTGGACTACCAAAAGAACCAACAGATCTGTCCTAGAAAAAGTGCAACAAGAGTGCTCCTTGGAAGCAAAATGGCTAGCCTATGTCTTACATGTTTCAGACATGTAGTCAGGAAAGACCAAACCCTGGAGAAAGACATCATTTTTGGAAGAGTGGCAGGTCATCTAATAAAAGGAAAAACCCTCCATTAGATAGATTGACACAGTGTCTTTAACAATGGGCTTAAACATAAAGATCACGTGACTGGCACAGAATCAGGAAGTTTTCAATCTGCTGTACATTGGGTTGCTATGCATTGGACTTGACTCAATGGCACCTAACAATAACAACAACAATGGAATTTCTATAGGTACAATTTCTACATTCCTAAGTTTGTGACATAATCTACAGTAAGAGTCTTTATGAGTTGCTGTGTTAGGTGCTGTTGAGTCTAGTCAAGTTGGCCCACTGTCAGGATGGCCAAGCAGTCTAAGGTGCTGCACTCAGATCACAGTCTCCCCTGGAGGCATGGGTTCAAATCCCACTCCTGACAAACACACCTCTATGAGTAGGATCTGACTTAATAGCACCTAACACCAACAACAATACACTGAGAAAATCATAGAAATCAACAAATTAAGAATGTTGACTAAGGTGTCATGAAATAAATATCCCTAAGAACCTTCAGGAATCAATTAAGTGGCCATGCCATTTGATATACAGGAAGGTAATTATAAAGTGCTAACAAAAGTCCAGCAAGGGGACAGAATTGGGAAGTTTTTCGATCTGCTGTACATATGGTTGCTATGCATTGGACTGGACTCAATGGCACCTAACAATAACAACAACAATCAAATTTCTATAGGTACAATTTCTACATTTCTAAGTTTGTGACATAATCAACAATAAGAGTCTCCATGAGTTGCTGTGTTAGGTGCTGTTGAGTCAAGTCAAGTTGGCCCACCATCAGGATGGCCAAGCAGTCTAAGGCGCTAAGGGAACCGCAGATGTGTCTCTTCAGGTGCCTCTTCATGTGCTACAGTACAACAACAGATTACACTGCACTGATACATTCTACTTCTCCAAATATCTTTGGGTCTCAAGAGTACTCTTGCTGTGCCTTATAATATCCTCATTTTTTCCCCACACCAAATAATTCAGGATAAATAACATTTCATTTGAAAGTTTCACTTTGTTATTACATGTGATACACTCTGCACTGTGCAACAGAAGAAAAGAATGCAATATGTAGTATTCATGCCCTCTGGAGTGGAAGGAGCTTGCTGTGAGGGGTGAAGAAGAAACGCAAATCATTATGATACCATGTAGTTAGCGTTATAACAACAGCTCAAAATTTTACCAAGGGTACAAAAAACCATGAACTCTGCTTGAAAGAGTTCAAGTACTTTTTCATGAAACTGATTATACAGATGGATGAGAAGTTTTCCAAGTGCAAAAAAGAAAGAAGATTTTTCAACAGAAACAAATCAGTATACACAAAGACACAGTGTAACACAGGACTGGTCTTACAAACCAGAGAGTAATGAATGGTTTACAATGAGGAATTGGTAGATGTTATATTGTTGCTATTAGGTTTGCAGTTATTTTAATTAAAGGATCCAGATGATTGTACTTTTTCAAAGGAAAACAATTCCCTGGCAAAATAATTATTTATCATTTACCTTTTTCTTATATTTAATTAGCCAAACACTCAGTGTTACTCCTTGCACAATGATCTCATTGATTGAAATAATTCCTCTATTTCTTGTTATTAATCTGAATATATTACTATTTCACAAGTAGATATTTTCTTCCTTGGTATTCTGTTTACCAAATCTTTTATGTGGTCTTCTTTTACCCAAAGACTCACCTACACTCTTTTCACTTTCAATATCTCATTCCTTATTTCATTTCATTTCCCTTTCTTTCGCTTACTTTTGCAGGACTGAAAGCTTTGGGATCAAATGTTTTGCTATTTCTTGATTAAAGCCACTCGTGGATAATTTGCAAAATCTCACTAAAATTATTATGTTTTAGGTAAAGCAAATAACATTATTTTTCCTGGTTTTTGGAAATCATTAAGGTCTGTTTTGAAACACTATACCTATTCTGGATGGTTACCTCTCAAATGATTAACTTCTTACTATTTTTGCTTTAGTAAGCTCCTCAAAATATAATAGAAATTTGTCTAAGCCATCTATTCCACCTCCATCAGCACACTGATTGTCAAATAGGATTTTGAAAATGTAAAAGGAACAGTGATAAAATACGGCCAAACACAGGAAATAGTGTCATATAACAGAATCCTGTCATGTAGTACTGCTGGATAACTTCATTTTTATATATGAATGAAACCAAGCAGGCCTATAATGGTGCAATAGATTATTTAATATTAAAACACATTAATGAAATAGTAATACTTTTCTTTCTTAAATAAACTACTACTTCTTAATGTTAGAATTTACCATATCTAATATGACATAGAATATGCAATAATCATTTGGAAGTCAGAATTTCACCTGCAAATGATCAGAGATACAATAATGTTTGTCCTTGAATCTTTAAGTATGTTTTTAAAATGTCTTCTTTAACATCAATAAATATTTATTGTTTTACCTTTACATGGGGTATACTGTTATATTCTGTTTGAAAGGCAAAGCTATCAGACCTTATTATCTTATTCATGACCAGATAGAACATTAAATATTTTACCCAGGAACTACGATTAGATATGGAATTACATTTAAATGCTAACACAGGTTATCTCCATGACCCATTCCTCAGTGAACTCCTGTGTCCATGACCTATTTCTTACAGACTTAAAAATGATATGGACTCTTAATACCCTACTTCAAGGAGATCTGACCCTTAACATGAATACATAAAATACTCTTCAGTGTTTTGAAGAGGAATTAATCCTATGACTATTAGATTGATTTCATTCCTCTCATAAAATAATCTATGCAGAGGCCATCTGAGACCATCAAGGATATAAATCTATTCAATATGCCTCTTTGCAATGAGGGATAATCTACTCACAACCTCTTTCTGAGTCATGCTTATAATGAAATTGATAAAATGCTATTTTGAAAATGTGGGAGCACTGGGGAAATTGGGAATATACCCTGACCATTACTGGACATGATGCTTCTTTCTTTCCTCTAAGAACAATCTTACACCATCCTGCTTAGTATAGCTCTAGGTCGTAGTATCCCCAAAAGGATCTAAGAGACTCAAACATAAATCAGCTTTAAAGACTTAGTTTCTCATGTTGGATTGACATGGTCCTAGATCCCGAGTATAAGGACTACTTGCTGGAGTACACTGTTCTTCTATTCTACCTATGGTATCCCACAGGGCCTGGGATTTAGCTCAGTTGGTAGAATGCCGCTCTGCAGTCTCTGAGGTCCCAAGTTTGATTCCTAGCACTGCAAAAACAGCAGAAGGATGTAGCAATCCAATCCCCAGGCAATCCTGAAACAGACATTGAAAACCCTATAAGGGTAGCTATGAGTCAGATACTACTCGATTGCACCTAAGAAAAGCAACAACATGGTATCCCAGATAGGCTAAAGTGGGTAAATAATAGTTATCTGTAAATTTATAAAAATATCCTTGTCCTTTATATACCTAGCCATTTTAACTAGAAGTGTGATAATGAGTAAAATGTACTTACAGCTATTAGAACATGATACACTGATTTAGATATAATAAATGTACAAAAAATTCCACATCTTCATCTCTCTGGCACATACATGTATAATACTATTCAGCCATAAAAAGGAATGGAATCCTGTCACACATGATAACATGCATGGGACTGGAAATTGTTATGTTAAGTGAAATGAGGCAGGTCCATAAAGACAATTGCTGTATGATCTCATACTGTATGTAATCTAAAAAAGTTGATCTCCTAGAACTTATGAGTAGAATGGGGGTAACTAGAGGCTGAGGAAAGTAGAAAGGAAGGAGTGTGTATTATTAGCCTGCTGTAATTGACACAGTAGAAAAAAACAAACGAAACAAACTTAATAGAGGAAGAGGCTTCTTGGGAGATCACAGAGAATCAGCCCATTATGGCAGCAGGGAAGGCAAGGCAATGGTGGTGTCAGGGCCTGTGTCTGATGACCTTACAACATGGGAGACAGAGACTAAGGCTGTGGATTTGGGGTAAAAACCACCAAAAAGCCTGCCCCCAGGGACTTCTGCCAAATTTCCACAACTTCCCAGGCCAATGCCACCAGGTAGGAAACAAAAGACATGAACTGTGTGGTAAATTTAGGTCCAAACTATAAATGAGGGATAGGGAAATGTATACTAAATTAGAGTTAGATAGGAGAAAGAATTTCTTTCTGTTGTGCACTTGTATTTTAGTACAGCTAGGCTGGAGTTTAGCTCAGTTGGTAGAGTTTGCACTGCATTCCATGAGGCCCTGGATTAGATGCCCAGCACCACAAAAATGGGAGAAGGACCTGACAGTCCACTCCCAAAACAATCCACCACTGAAAACCATATGAATAACTGAGAAGTTGACATAGTGTGGGCATGGCACAGTGTTGGGTAGTGTTTCATTCTGTTGTACATAGGGTCACTATGAGTCAGACCTGACACAACAGCACTTAAAACAACAACAACAACAACAACAACAACAAGACAACAATAATATGCTGTATATTTCAAAAATCTACCAGAGAAAGCTTTGAGTGTCTCAACTAGGAAAAGATATATGAGGACAGAAATATGTTTAGCAAAGTATAAATATGACATAATGTATTTATATATCAAATCATTACATGGAAATGTATTAATATGTATTTTATGTTGTTATGTGTTAGTTAAAAATAATTTTAAAAATTCCAGCTTTCAAGGAGGGAATATTTTAGACACTTAGCTCTTCAGAAATTCTAGGACTGAAGAGATATTAATAACATTTGTCCTTGAAAATCACCTCTGAATCTACCATCATGAAGAAAATATAAATTATCTTAAATTTAAGTGTTAGGTAGATCATCCTTTGTCAGAAGACTCTAACCATGATTTAAATGTAATTCTCCCTAATTTTACTAAGAAGTCTATCAGAAGTAGTACAACACATTCCTAGCTCTTTCAAATTCCTCACAAAGAATCTGTCACCACCTCTGCATGTCTTCTCTGTCACCATTCTTGGACCCATAGTTCAGCCATTGGTTTGTATGGCATGGACAAAGAGGACACTTTGAACAGATTAGTCTGAGTAGTTCCTCCAAAAATAATGACTACATTTTTCAATTTTAAATGAACTGAGGCCATTTTGATATACATGTGAGTCCAGAGGCTATTTTAAAGGCATTAATGTTGTCAGTCATCCCACTTGGGGGTCCTTAGTAAGTTTAAACATGATGGCGACTATAATGTGTACACTCTATATCATAGACCTTGTATGGAAAATCAGACATGAAATTGTCTCTTTCTTGAAAACACAGTGACTCACATATTAAAGATCATAACTAGAGACTTTCAAGTATTTAGGAAGATACCATTACAACATTGTTTAACATTTAGACAACAATAGAGATATCTCCAAAATATTACCATCTTGGTTTTTCTGAGAAACTTCTTGGTGAGATACTTTTCTCTCTTATGCCACCAGAAGACTATCATTCCTAAAATTGAAGTGATCCAGTTGGAGAAGATAGCACATAATTTGTCCTTGATTTTACATGAAACAATCAATGACACCCCATCAGCTTAGAAAACTCATATAGGTCAGCCTCAAC
>VMDO01036928.1:0-14741 GCA_007922755.1 Pedetes capensis
TTTTCCACAGTGACCTCTAATTTACATTCTGATTAACAGCAGATAATGGCTCCTTCTCCCCTCATATACTCCCCAGCTAAATGCATCTATTTTTTTTTCAACCAATATTTTTTGAGCTTCTATTTTGTGCTACAGACTGTTCCTGATGGTTGAGCCTCGTCAGGAAGTAAAACAGAAAAAAAATCCATGTTCTTAAGGAACATTTCTCTCTCCATGCTGTACATTAGTTCCCCTAAATTTGTTCATCTTATTACTGTTCATTATCCTTTGGTCAACATCTCCCCATTTTTTCCTTTCCCTATATTGTGTCAACCACCCATCAATTCTGTTTCCATGACTTCAGCTTTTTCAGATTCCACATGTCAGTGAGAGCATGCAGAATTTGTCTTTATGTGTTTGGCTTATATCACTTAGCAAAATGTCCTCTAGGTTTATCAGGATTGTCACAAATAGAGTTTTAAAATTATATTTCTGTTCATGGAATTTCACTTATTCTATTTTTAATATTGAAGTATATATTATGTATATATGCACAGCTCAAGTTATGCAGATGTAATTGTATACAACTAGTAGCTAAAGTCATGGCTCTCCAGGTATTTGCAAGTACTATATCTGCTATGTACCACCACAGCAATACAGGGAAATAAACTGTCTAAGATTCAATAGCTCTCCACATGAACATCAGAAAAGCAGTAGACCTTTCCCTTGTGCTGAATTTGGTGAAGCTGAAAGTTGAACTCAGGGATGACTACAGAGTCCCCAGTGAGCCATCACCAGGTCCATACCACATTGTACATAGTCATTGTTCTACCAGGAAGTGAGTGAGTGCAGGTTTGGGAGGCTGGCAGCAGCAAAATAGCAAAACCTGGGTCTATTTGTGTTCATGTATAAAAGCTTTTATACCTAACACAGAAGTTCTAATAGAGAATATAGATATAGCTTATTAAAAGATAGTATATTTTTGAGAAGTGAAGGTGGGCAATAGAGAAGAGCTACCCCTCTTGCTACTACTGCATAGAGCTAAGGTCAAATGTGATTTTTAAAGTGCAGTTGCAGCCATTAGGAGATGGAAAGAAACATTTCACACCTGGGGTAAGTGCCAGGAATGGGTTAATGGATTCCCAATACCTTCAAAAGAATGGCTCAGAGGCAGACATTTCAATAGCTTAGGAATCTAGACAGCTACTGAGCTTGATGTTGTTATTAGATGCCCTCAAGTCAGGTCAGGATCACAGGGATCCTATGCACAACAGAATGAAACATTACCACACACTGTGCCATCCAGATGATCTTTCTATATTTGGGGCCATATTTGCAGCCACTGTGTTTCTTCTCATTTTGAGATGTGCCTCATCAGCAAAAGAAAGTCTCAGGGGCTTTATTCTATTCCAGTCATTAAGGTTGACTCTAATTTGAGGCAGTAATTCGTCCCTAGTCATCTTTTTTTTTTTTTTTTTTTTTTTTTTTTTTTGCGGTACTGGGTGTTGAACCCAGGGCCTCGCGCCTGCATGCTCTGCAAGTGCTGGACCACTGAGCTGCACCTCAGCCCATTTTTTTACTTTTTGAGACAGGGTCTCGCTAAATTACGCAGACTGCCTCTGGTCTCGAACTTGCGATCCTCCCACCTCCGCCTCCCAAGCCGCTGGGATTACAGGCGTGCGCCCTAGTCATCTTTTGAATGCCTTCCAGCCCAGGGGCTCATTCTCTAGCATTATATTTGACAGTGCTTCTGTTATTCATAAGATTTTCAATGGGTAGTTATTTCAGCAGTGGGCTGCCAGGTCTTTCTCCCTAGTCCATCTTAGTCTGGAAGCTCAGCTGAAATCTATCTACTATGGGTGGCCCTGCTTGTATCTGAAATACCACCGGCATAGCTTTCAGCTTCACAGCAACACACCAGCCCCTATGACAGGACAAGTTGTCAGACACATGGGGGACCAATCTTGATAGGGAAGCAGAATCCACTGAACAATGTCCTGTTTAATTCCTACAGATGGTACATGTCTCACACAGTCTTTGTCATCCTTCCTGGCTGAATGTAGATGTTACTTTTAATTGTCTTCTTCCTTCTGGGGAAGGATGGCTGGGGAGTAGATGGCTGAGAAGTAGAAGGCTTCAGAGGTCTCCTTTTTCCCTTTCTTCCTGCCTAGTGTACTCTATTTACTGCACAGCAAGTTCCCTTTGAATTTACCAGGCCAAATGTGAATGAGATCTCCTTCTTTGTTTTTATTAGGAGCTGTTGAGTTGGTCTGACTCCTAAGGGCCCTATGTACAACAGAACCAAACACTGATACTGTGCCATGCTGGGCACTATGTCAGTGCTTCTCTGCTATTCATAGGGTTGTCAATGGCAGATTGTTTTGGGATTGTATCGGGAGTGGGGTGCCAGGTCCTTCTCCCATTTCTGTGGTGCTGGGGATCAAACTCAGTCTCACAGAGTGCAGAGCAGCACTGTACCAAACTGAGCTAAACTCCAGCCTTCTCTGTAGGTAGAGTACACACGTCTTTCCCAGGACTACAGCACCACTGTTCATACTGGTCCACAGCACACTCAGTGGCTTGAGCTCCAGGGTCACCTAAGGAGAGGCTGACTGATAGTAGACACCCCTTCTGATACTGGTGCATGGAAAGCTGTCAGTGCCAGGCTGCTGCTACAGTGTGAATGACCTTCCTGGACCTGCATACTAAAGAGGGAGTGAAGGTGAAGAGATAGGGACCTGCTACATCTAGTGTCTCCACCTGGGTTTGGGGTGAGATAGGAGATTTTAAATGAAGATTTTATTTTCCCCTGTCCTGTAAGAATGTTTCTGTTTCTTTTCTCTCTGCTATCATATTCCATCTCCCTCTAGAGCCACCCACTCCCCTGATATATCCCTCCTGCCTCTTTCCTCTCTATTTTAAGCAAAAACATAGAAATGGTGGAAGTGTTGGGAAGTTATCATGGGACTGAGACCTCAAGGGTCAAGTGTCTCATTCTTGTCTCTTTATGAGTCTAATATGTCTATGTCAGCTCAGTTTTTATTGCTAAGGGAGGGACTTAACTTTTTTTTTTTTTTCACTATATTTGGCAGTTGAACCCAGGACTGCATACATCCTTGGCAAGCACTCTACCACTGGGCTGCAGCCCATTTTTTTTTTTTTAAACAGGATCTCATTAAGTTACACAGGCTGCCTCTGGCCTCGAACCTGCAATCCTCCTGCCTTCACATCTTGAGTTGCCGGGATTATCTCCCTGTGCCTAGAAGGACTTAACTTTAATGGCTGAGTTTTTGAGCAAATTTTATCCTTATTTTTAAGATTTATATTCTCCCCCTTATTTGAGAATGGAAATGAATTAAATTTGTTTGGAAAAAATAATAAAACTCAGTGGCAGAAGAGAATAACCCTCTGTTATGTATCATTTAATCTATGAATCAGCTGAACAGTTTTGCTGATCGAGGCCAGACTCGGCTGATCTCGGCAGGGTTCACTCACACACGTGTGGGAATCAGGCAGATCAGGTTGGGGCTATCTGATCTAGGGTAAGCTTCCTCATGTCTGTCTGTATACTGATGGCTGGTTGGTATAATGGAGGTGATTGGATCCAGTAGATCTCACCATCTAACCTAGGCTTGTTCACACACCAGTGGTGGTTTTAAGGGGGAGAGCAAAAGGGATCAAAGGCTCTTGAAGTCCAAGTTCAGAACTGGCACATAGACACTTCTTCCACTTTCTGCTGGCCAATGCCTATTGCAAGGGTAATCTAGACTGAATGGGGATGGAAACAGATTCTACCTTTGGAAAGAGAGAGGAACCAGCCTCTCAGATTACATGAATAGAGGTTAAGGAATTGCGGTCATTTTTATCAATTTACCATAATTTCATTTTTTGTAGACTTAGTATCTGATAAAATATTTATACAGAGGTTTTGCTTGCCAATCATTTTACCAAATTATTTGACCATTATATTTCATAACTTGAGATATATAAAACTAAAATATAAAATCTTAGGTTTTTGTAAGTTTCTTGAGAACAAGAGAGGATACCTCCTGCATTTCTTTATCTTCCCTGGTACATCGCAAGCACATTGCACCAAATAGACTCAAAATATTTGCTCAGCTAACTATATGAAACTACAGGAAAGGGCACATGGAATGTCTTATTTAGATATCTTTTCCCACCTACTTGGCCTAAAAAGAACATGAAAACACTAAGTTAACATGTTCTTCCAATATTATTTGGATAGGTAATCACTACCCTAGTTGATAGCTAAACCACATTAAGTTTACGATCCTTGTTAACAGTCACCTAGTGCTTCTGGGAAAGAGGCAAGGACTGATTTCTTCAGATGGTTAAAATATAGGCCAAACCTCAACAAAACAAAACAAAACCAACCATGAAGGGACTCTGAGGGGTCACAGGTCTTGTCCTATGCCACTGTGAAATTTAAATAGGCAGAGCAAAATCCATATAACCCATGCTTAGGGGAAGAAAGAGAGGATGGTGAAAATCCATTATTCATTAAACATTTTCCTTAGCTCAGTCAAGCTAATGGTGCTAATAAAAGGTTAAAAACATATAGACCACTCCTTGGGGTCCCAAACTATCTAGAGATAAGGGCCAGTTTTAAAAAACATATATAGAGAGGTAAATTATAAAGATAAGCTATCCACACACATGGAATTTGTGAAACAAGTTACTGCCAGAACCTCTGATATTAATATGAAGATTTTTTCCTTAAGGATGTTTTATATAAAAATATATCTACCGGGAGAAAGATAGGTGGGAAAAGAAAAGAAAAAGGAAAGCTTCTTAGCTAGCGGTATTTGGGTTTTGCTTTGCAAATGTATTTCTCTCAACTTTTAAGAGTTGGAAGGAAATGAGATACGTGCATGTTTAAAAAGAACCAACTTTAGAAAAATAGGACAGGGCAACAATTTTTAGTAATATTTTAGTTTATTAAATAACATTTGGCTTTCTTAAGAAAATACTGTATTTCCTCATCTGCTATTTTCTTTACAAAGGAAGACTGGAATTGTTGAAATTAAATATGAACTTTAAAACCTTGTTTACAATGAAACTTATGTTAAAATATACTAGAAAAGGGGAGAAGAATCGTTATCATGGATTATATAATTATTACACAGATATGCATTCAATCAGAATAATCTATCATATAAAGGGAATGAAATGGTAATATTGGTGCAAACTATTGTATTCATAAAAGTTTTTCTCTTCTTTTTTATTTTTAATAACACAAGCAGTCAGATTGAGGTCTTACAACCTCAAATTTGTATTTTGCTCAAGCAATCCAGATCTTATTACATTAGGCAAACACTATTCAGGAGGACAGTGGATCATGTAAATACCTTTAATATTATTCATGAATTTTACTTCTACAGTAGGTTGCAAATATGCTACAGATATTCTCTTATGAATGACCTTATTTAGCTTTTGATATTGCATTTCTGCATTTTTTCATTGCAATTTAAAGAGGCTTTGATATTACTTCCCTGTGTCAGATTTGCCATTCTTTTGTTCCTCCCCCTTGCTCCAGTTTTCTTCGCTGTCTTTCTCTTTATTTACCTTCCTACTTCTTGTCTCCATCCTTGTAGGCCATTTGGCACCATTTCATATCAGTGGTCAGGATTGCAGGCTAAAGTTAATCAGTTTAGCTTTAGACAACACACAGATTTTAATGGGTGTGTGCATTTTTAATCAGTTTGTGGTTTATGACTACTTCACAGTGTGTCATCCACTGGCAAAAATGAGACCATTAAATATTTGTACAACAGGACAGCTTTGTTCATATCTTGTGGTATCTTTGGGGGCGTATTGTGATCTCAGAAGAATTAAAAAATATACAACATCAAAAACTAGACAAAACTACATTTTATACTTCATATATTAACATACCTACTAGTCCATACAACTACTATTTCCAGTTTAGTAAAATAATATCCAGTTAAGCTCAGCATGCTTAAGAAATTCTGTCAAGAATTGAGGTAGAGAAGGTAAAACAAGCTTAAAGCAATGGTTTGTTGTTAGGTGCTGTGGAGTCAGTATCTGACTCATATAGACCCTATCTATGTACAACAGGCGAAACACTATTGTCAGTGCTTCTCTGCTATTCATAGGGTTTTCAATGGTGGATTGATTTTTGGGAGTGGGTTGCTGGGTCCGTCTCCCAAGCCTACAGCACCTGGAGTGCCCAGGTGGTCTCCCATCCAAGTACTAACCAGGCCTGACCCTGCTTAGCTTCCGAGATCTGATGAGATCCGATGCCACAGGGCTATGGCTGCAGGCAAAGCAGTAGTTTAGTTACACTTAATCACATTAGTTCATGCCATTTAGTCATTCATTTATTTGGTGAATTTATTGAGCTCCTACAATGTTTCAAGTGCTGTTCCAAGCACTGAGGATATTACAGTGAACAAAACAAATTTTTTGATCTCTTGGAGTGCTAATAAGTGCTAGAGGAAAATAAAGTCAGAAGAAAAGTACCCATCAACAGGTGTTATTTTAGATAGTTTGGTTGCATCATTCCTAACAGGTATTATTAGATCAGAGTCCTGCATAAACTAACAGAGCAAACTGGGGCTTTCTGGAGGAAAGAGTGTGCTTCATGAAGACATGTGCCTTAGTGTGTGCAGGAAGGGCGGGAAAGCCATTTTGATTGGAGAGAAAGAGAGAGGGGACCCTCAGGAAGAGACAGGACTGACAGGTGAGAGTAGGGGTGGGGATAGACCCCTAGAGGGTCTGTAGAGGGAAGTAGGGGAAGTTCATGCTTATGTCTTGTGGGCCATGGAAAATGTTCAGTGTTTTACTGAGTAACTCATGTGAAGTCATTGTTGTTGTTGTAGTTGTTAAGTGCCGTCGAGTTGGTATCCGACTCATAGCGACCCTCATAGGGTTTTCAATGGCTGACTGTTTTGGGATTGCCTTGGGAGTGGATTGCCAGGCCCTTCTCCCATTTTTGCAGTGCTGGGCATTGAGCTCGGGTCCTCAGAGGCTGCAGTGCAGCACTCTACCACCTGAGCTAAATCCCAGCCCAAATGAAGTCATTAGAGAGTTTTAAGCAGAGGAAAAGACTTGATATGACTTTTTTTGGGAAAATTTTTGTTTTTTAAATCATCTTGACCATTTTTAAGAGTACTTTTCAGTAATATCAATAATCACACTGTTGTGCAACAGATATTTAGTACTTTTTACCTTGAAAAAAAACCTGAAAATTCATAAACACTGAACTACCACTTTCTACTCTCCACATTGATCACCAGATAGTGATCATTATGATCCTACTTTCTATTTCTATGAGTAAGACAACTTTAGATACTTCATATAAATGGAGTCATATAGCATCTTTCTTTTTATGACTGGATTATTTCTCTTTGACTTGAGTTTTATATTTTGACTAATTATTATGCTATATTTATGTTTAGCCTTCTGTATAGAGGGTTATAAGACTAAGGAGGGGCAAAAGTAGAGGCAGAGATACAACCATTGATGCTCTTGCAGTGCTATAGGCAAGAGCTAATGGTAACTTGAACAAAGCTATAGCTATAGACATGGTGGCAAACGGAAAGAACCTGGACAGATTTGGAAGGTAAAGCTAATGGGACTTGCCAATATTTTGGACATGTAGTGAGTTTATTCAAAAGCCACTGCAGCAGTATATATACAGGGGATTTCTGGAAAATCAAGCTGGATTCAGAAGAGGGTATGGAACCAGGGACATCATTGCTGGTGTCAGATGAATAATAGGTGAAAGCAGAGAATACCAAAAAGGTGTCTATCTATGTTTTATTGACTATACAAAGGCATTTGACTGTGTGAATCACAATAAATTACAGATAACATTGCAAAGAATGGTAATACCAAAGCACGAAATTGTAGTCATGAGGAATCTGTACATGGAGCAGGAGGCAGTTTGAACAGAACAAGGAAACACTACCTGGTTTAAAGCCAAGAAAGCTGTGTGTCAGTGATGTATGCTTTCACTGTACCTCTTTAATCTCTATGCTGAGCAAATAGTCTGAGAAATTGGACTTTATGAAGAAGAATGTGGCATCTTGATTGGAGGAAGACTCAATAACAACATGTGTTATGCAGATGACACAAGTTTGCTTGCTGAAACTGAAGAGGATTCAAAACATTTACCGATGAAGATCAAAGAACACAGCCTTCAGTATGGATTGTGTCTCAACATCAGTAAAACAGAAATCCCTACAACTGGGTCAGTACACAACTTCATGACAAATGGAGAAAAGACTGAACTTGCCCAAGATTTTGCTTTACTTGGTTCCATAATCAACACCCACAAAGCAGCAGGCAAGAAATCAAAAGACCCATTGCACTGGGAAAAGCTGCTGCAAAAGACCTCTTTAAAATGCTGAAAAGTAAAGATGTCACACTGAAGAGGATGGTGTGCCTGACCCATACCATATTTTCAGTCACATCATGCAGTTGTGAAAGCTGGAGGTTAAATAAAAGAGATAGGAGAAGATTTGATGCTTTTGAATTATGGTGTTAGAGACAAATATTGAATATATTATGGACTGCAAAAAGAGCCAAGATATCTTCTAGAAGAAGTACAAACAGCATGTTCTATGGAAGCTAGGGTGTTTAGACTGCATCTGATGTATTTTGGACATGTAGTCATAAGGGACCAATTCCTGGAAAAGGACATCATATTTGGGAGAGTGGCAGGTCAATGAAAGAAAGAAAGACCTTCAGCTGGATGGATTGACACAGTGCCTGCAACAATGGGATTAAACATAAAAAAGATTGTTTGCATGGCACCAAATTGGGGAATGTTTTGTTATGTTGTACATAGAGTCACTATGAGCAGGACTTGACTCGAGGGCACTTAACAACAACAATAGTGAATTCATTATATAGTAAAATTTTGAAAGAAGTTAATTATCAATCTCTTATCTATCATTGAGAGTAATCTTTGTAAAATCTGAATAAATACTATATGCCTTCTAAAATTTTGTGCAGTTGATAAATCAGATTATTTGATGACTTAGGGTTATTGTTTTGAACTTGAGCTTTTGTGTGTGTTTTAAATAGAGGTGAATGTCGTGAAATCTAAACTATCAGAGTATATCAGGAGGGTATGAGAAATCTGGCTGATTATGGCAATAAGATAATAAGCCTTTTCCAGATAGAGGAAAAGATTAGTTGATTTTGACAGCAAGTAGGCCACACTCCAGAAGATATTTTGAAATATTACTTAAATTATCAACTACTTCCTCTGTTTCTGTGATGATATCTAGCATTATTTGAGTCTTGGATGAGCTTGTAGAAACTTGAGACCCAAAGTATCTAGACAAAATGGGGAGAACAATAAGGGAAGAATCCAATTTTCCCCTTGATTTTTATTTTAACATTAGAGACCAAACAATTCTATAAGCAGATTTTTTTCTCAATATATAGGAATACTAAATATAGCCATTAAGGAATTTCTTTGTTAGAAGTTATTACTTACTGTTTCACATTATGCAATGAAGAACCAGTTATTTGCAACTTGGCATTTTTAAAAAAGCTGCTTATTGCAGCATGCCACATTCCTTATGAGAGATGTAACAACAGGACACATGGTCTCCTAGCCTGTGCTTCTCTTCCTCTCATTCCATCCTGTATTTTCCAGATTGACAAGAAGAGAAGTAGCAATGTGTACTGGGAGCTCATGCTGGCTGCGTATACTCTTTTTTTGACCATTCTTAAAGCATGTCAGGCAGAATTTTTGTAATTAGCTGAAAAGGCATGCACTTCAGTTTCACTTTGCTGAACCCAATCTGTAGGATTGACAGCCTGCCTTTAATAGATTCCTTCAGTAGATAATTAGACCAGTTTAACGCAAGTACTGCATGAATTAACATTTGCACTTGATATGAATATTCAGGACTACCAGTGCTTTCTGTGGTGTAAGTTCTTTCCCCAGGATCTGCAGGAGTGCCCATTAGGTGCTTGTAATGTATTGATTAGTACAGAATGGCACCAATTAGAGGGTGTGGGAACATCCTTAGAGTTGGACATGATATGCTTACTGGTGGTATTTATGCTGTAAACTCTAACCCAGACAACAGATTGCCTGCTTCAACTGGTTCATATGCTCAAGTTTCAAATGAATTTTACTGTAAATTACTGTGCAGAAAACTACTAAGTTCCCTGGCTTTTCCTGGAATTATGCCATCTGTTCATTTCCCAACTCTGAGATTTTTTCATCTGTAAGATTAATCCAAAAGATTGTATGCTCTAAATAAGTAATGGAGTAAATAAACAAAAGAATCATTGGGCCATTGGAACTTGCCTTTTGTAGTGATAAAAATTGCTTTGCTTCAGCACAGCTTGCTAGTACCTCAAATATTGGGTCAAAACTATTTGCATGTATCTGGGAACTTCAAAGAACTTTATGCCTTTTATAAACTCGTCAGAGAATATAAAATCTTAAATGTACATGCCTTAAAATAAACTTACTCAGGGAACTTGGAGGTGGAGGAACTGGATGTTGTTGTTGTTGTTGTTAGGTGCCGTCCAGTCGGTATCCGACTCATAGTGACCCTTACAGGGTTTTCAATGGCTGACTGTTTCGGGATTGCCTAGGGAGTGGATTGCCAGGCCCTTCTCCCATTTTTGCTGTGCTGGGAATTGAACTTGGGACCTCACAGACTGCAGAGCAGTGCTCTACCAATTGAGCTAAATCCCAGCCCCAGGAATTGGATAGCTGAGAATAAATCAAGATAATATTTCTATGTGATAATTTAAAGGAGAAATAAAATTTATTTATTTATTTATTGCAGTACTGTGAAGTCAGAACCCAGGGACTCATGTATACTTTGCAAACATTGTACCACTGATCTGCCCCTAACCCCCTACTTTTAATTTTTTTTTTTATCTTAAGACAGTGTTGCACTAAGTTACGAAGACTGCCTCTGGCCTCAAACTTGCTATCCTCTGTCTCTGCCTCCCTAGTTGGGATTACAGGTGTGTGTTGCTGCACCTGGCAAAATTTAACTATTTTCTGAAAACTGGGAGATGTTGATAACATGGAGGTTAAGTCACAACCTCTAAAGTAAGAATGCCTGGGTATGAACCCAGCTGTAACAGTTGCTATGTGATCTAGAGAAAGTTTTCTAATGTTCTCTGATCTGTAAATAGTTATAATAACAGTTGTATCTATTTTATAGGGTAGTTGTGAGGATTTTCTTGTTGTTGTTGATAGGTGCCACTAAGTCAGGTCCAACTCATAACCACCCTCTATACAACAGAACAAAACACTACCCAATACTGAGCCATGTCCCACACTATTGTTGGTGCGTCTCTGCTATTCACAGGGTTTTCAATGGCTGATTGTTTCAGGAGTGGGCTTCCAGGTCCTTCTCCCAAGCCCACAGCACCCTGTATTTTCAGGCAGTCTCCCATCCAAGTACTAACCAGGTCTAACCCTGCTTAGCTTCTGAGATCTGACACCAGGGTGGTATGGCTGTAGTTGTGAGGAGTAGGGAGATATATAACAGGCATACACACACACACACACACACACACACACACACACACACACACACACACGCATATATATATATATGGTATATACAGATATATATATGTATATATATGTATATATATACATATATATGTGTATATATATATATACATATATATATGCCTGTTAGTATGTAAGTACTACATGCTTGCTCTTCACATTTGTTTATATATATATATTCTAAAACATAGAAAACATTGAATGTAACATTTAAAGCATTTAAATACTTCTTACTTATAAGAGGTAACAATTATTTATAGCAGCTCTCTTTCCTTTCTCTAACCTGCAAGCCCCTGAACCTCTCCCTTCAGTCTTCCCCCATCTAAGACATAACATACATTTTGAATACTAATGTCAGATCTGGCTCACCAGTAGGGAAAGTAACCAAATGGTTGTACATTACTCTCTCCTTCATTTTCAATGTTCCAATCCTATAATCAGTTATGGACTGAGGGTACATATATAGATTGTGTATGAACACCAACTTCCAACCTGTGTGCTGTCCCACCCAGGGTATTAGGACATTTGGATCAAGATATGCAGAGAAAGTTAAGAAGCTTCTTTCTGCTCTAATTGAAAATTCCCCTGAGGCCTGAGTCTCAGTAGGAAGAGATGCAGGCTGCTATCAAAAAAAGAGCAGTGAAAAGTAGAACCTTTTGTAGCACAGCTAGTGGATTCCCTGCCCAGCAGAAATAAAATGTGGAGTACTATGTGGCTAATTCAGGAATAGCCTGAGGGGAAGCTATTCTTTCTTCAGAGTTTTTAAATGTTAACAAAATAAAACTTGCCCAAATTGAGTTAGTGAGGGACCTAAGCCCTGGGAGTTCTAATGAACACCATCTGCCAAAGAGGGCACAGGCATCCTTCCTCCTACATGTTCTTCTAAAGACAGAATTCTCAGCTTTGGAAGCATTGCTACTGCAGAAGTAGGAATGGGAGCTGGGTAAGGCTATGCTCTTAATGTATCTCAGGAAGATGAAGGATGCTTTCTGAGCAATACAAGTTAAGTTGTTGTTATTGTTAGGTGCCGTTGAGTCGGTATCTGACTCATAGCAACCCTACATACAATAGGCGAAACATTACTAGTGGTTCTCTGCTGTTCATAGGGTTTTCAATGGCTGATTGTTTTTTGGGAGTGGGTTGCTGGGTCTTCTCCCAAGCATAAAGCACCTGGTGTTCCCAGACGGTCTCCCATCCAAGTACGAACCAGGCTTGACCCTGCTTAGCTTCTGAGATCTGATGGGATTGGATGTCACAGGGCTATGGCTACAGGCACAAGTTAAGTTGTTGTTGTTATTGTTGTTGTTAGGTGCCGTCGAGTCGTGTCCGGCTCATAGCGACCCTCATCGTTAAGTTGTTGTTAGGTGCTGTCAAGTCAATTCTGATTCATAGCGACCCTATGTACAGCAGATCGAAACACTTGCTGATTCTGTGCCAGGCAAATGATCTTATTTATGTTTAAGCCCATTGTTGCAGACACTGTGTCAATCCAGCTGGTGGAGGGTTTTCCTCTTTTGTGTTGACCTGCCACTCTCCCAAACATGATGTCCTTCTCCAGGGATTGTTCTTTCCTGACTACATGTCCGAAATATGTAAGACGCAGTTTGGCCATTCTTGCTTCCAAGGAGCACTCTGGTTGTACTTCTTCTAGGACAGATTTGTTGGTTCTTTTGGCAGTCCATGGTATATTCAATAGACTTCTCCAGCACCACAATTCAAAAGCATCAATTCTTTTTCTGTCTCTCTTGTTCAATGTCCAGCTTTTACAACCATATAAGGCCACTGAAAATAACATGGCATGAATCAGACGCACCTTCATCTTCAATGTGACATCTTTGCTTTTCAATACTCGAAAGAGATCTTTTGCCACAGCTTTTCCTAGAGCAATGCGTCTTTTGATTTCTTGACTGCTGCTTCCGCGGGTGTTGATTATAGAGCCTAGCAAAGCAAAATCTTGGACCACCTCAATTGTTTCTCCATTTATTGTGAAGTTGTGTGCTGACCCAGTCGTAAGGATTTTTGTTTTGTTGATATTTAGTCACAACCCATATTGAAGGCTATGATCTTTGATCTTCATCAGTAAATGTTTTAAATCCTCTTCACTTTCAGCAAGCAGAGTGGTGTCATCTGCATAACGCAGGTTGTTAATAAGTCTTCCTCCAATCTTGATGCCATGTTCTTCCTCATAAAGTCCAGCTTCTCGGATTATTTGCTCAGCGTATAAATTGAAGAGATAGGGTGAAAGTATACAGCCCTGATGCACACCTTTCTCAACTTTAAACCACTCAGTGTTTCCTTGTTCTATTCGAACAACTGCCTCCTGGTTCATGTACAGATTTCTCATGAGTACAATTAGGTGTTCTGGTATTCCCATTTTCTGAAGTGTTATCCATAATTTGTTATGATCCACACAATCAAATGGTTTTGCATAGTCAATAAAACATAGACAGACATCTTTCTGATATTCTGTGCTTTCAGCAATATCCACCTGACATCAGCAATGATGTCCCTGGTTCCCTGCCCTCTTCTGAATCCCGCTTGATTTTCTGGTAATTCCCTGTCTGTATACTGCTGCAGTCGCTTCTGAATGACCTTTAGTAGAATTTTGCTGGTGGGCGATATTAATGATATTGTCCGATAGTTTGCACATTCAGTTGGATCCCCTTTTTTGGGAATAGGCACAAATATGGATCTCTTCCAGTCAGTTGGCCAAGTAGCTGTTTTCCAAATCTGTTGGCATAAACATGTTAACACCTCCAGTGATGCATCTGTTTATTGGAACATCTCTGTTGGTATCCCATCAATTCCTGGAGCCTTGTGTTTCACCAGTTCTTTCAAGGCAGCTTCCACTTCATCCTTCAACACCATTGGTTCCTCTTGGTATGCAACCTCTTGGAATGGTTGGTCATCTACCAACTCTTTCTTGTATAATGACTCTGTGTATTCTTCCCATCTTCTTTTGATGTTTCTTGCATCATTTAATATTTTCCCTGTAGAGTCTTTCACTACTGCCACTCAAGGCTTGAATTTTTTCTTCACTTCCTTAAGGTTGAGAAACAGAGCGTGTTCTTCCCTTTTGGTTTTCTGCCTCCAGCTCTTTGCATATGTTATTATAATATTTGTTTTTGTCTTCTCAAGCTGCCTTCTGAAATCTTCTGTTTAGTTCCTTAACTTCCTCATGTCTTCCTTTTGCTTTAGCTGCTCGACATTC
>VMDO01036929.1:0-14743 GCA_007922755.1 Pedetes capensis
ACACAGGCTGCCTCTGGTCTTGAACGTGTGATCCTCCTGCCTCCAACTCCTGAGATGCTGGGATTATAGGCGTGTGCTACCACGTCTGGGAATGAGCTTTCTCTTTTTGATGGGAAGGGTCAGAATGGAAATCTCTTATTTCTAGTGCAAAATGATTTTTAAAAACTTTCTGCCTCCTCATACTCCCTGCTGTCTTTCTTTTCTTTTATAAATCTTCTGTATTTAAGACCTTGGCCTGAAGATCTGTCCTATTCATACCATATACCAGCCAGGATTGTCCCTAGTCTGAGTTCTGATCAGAGGAGAGATTGAGGAATTGATCTTTCCCTTGGGAAAGGGACCTTATATTGTTTGATCTTTTCAATGACTGACACTCTCTCTAACTCTCCCCTTCCTCCCCATACCTCACACTTCCTATGCACCCACCCCACTGCCCCAGGTCAGTATGGTTGGCACTGATCCTAAACCTCTGAGGGTGGGTCAGACTTACGTACTTTTGGCTCTAGGGCCCTCCTCGCCCTAGCTGAGATCATCATCTCCCCTTTTTCATTTTTCCCCAAGAGTGGGGTTGGGTTAGAGGTAGGTTCTACTTCTATAGAAGCTAAATTCCATTCTTCTTGTCCTGACCATCTGCCTTGACCCAGAAGGCCCCTTTTCCTACTGGCCAAATCTCTTTACCTTATTGGGGAAAAAGTATTTTGTTTTTAAATCTATTTTCTAACTTAAATGAAATTTAATATGTAAATCTCTGCACTTTGTGTGAGCCTATAAATGTGTATGTGTTGGGATTTTTTCACTCTCTGGTATTTCTTAATAAAGAAGTCTTTCTTTTGGGGGGAAGCCAAATAATGAAAGAGACTTGAATGGTTTTAGAAATACAGGGCTGTCTGTTTCTTTGTGCTTCTGCCTCATTTCTTTACTTGTGCCTAGTGTGAGTAATTGGGCCCCCTCCCCCACTTTATGACCCCCTTCCTTTGAGAGGGACCTTAACTTAGTGGGTCTGAGAGGGGGACCTGTGCTGTATCTGGCACCCCCCCTGGGACCACTTGGATGGGCTCAAGTGGTAGCCTAGCTGCCTAGCCCTCTTCGTGCTCCCTGTGGCCTGGCCCTGTAAGTCCTTTTGTTCCAGCTCAGGTCATTCTGTACTCCTGAGGCTGGGGCCAGGTTAGAAAATCACCAAAGGATCACAGTAAATGATTTTTAAAAAATAATAATTTGTTCTCTTGCCTTGGTGCTACAAAAGAGCCATGTTCCCAAATAATTCAAAAGGTATTTGTGTCACTTTTGAGAATACATTCTAGGACTGTCTTACTGTTCTTGGGCCATAGGTTTTAGAATTAGTCTCAAATGCTCAAACTCTGAATATTGCTAGTTTTAGAAGATGCAAGCCTAATTCACACAAAAAGAGAGTTTTTGTGGATTTCATAATTGGATTAATATGGGAAGTTTAAATCTGCATCTGAACAGCTTTCAAGTGTCCTATGCAATCTGAATGTAAGTGGAAAAATTAGTATAATTAGCTGGGCCTAATTATTTCACAAATAAACATAATGAGTTTATAATGTTAATATACACTGAATTTCCTGGAATGCAACACCTATGTAAATTGGGGAAAGATGGCACTTTTTGTTCACAACTTTACTATGAGTTATTTATGACTTTTGAAAATCATGTCACTGTCAGCAATGCCATTTATGGATATTTGCCAATACAACCTACTTGTATGAGTCTACATTTGTAGAAATTGCATTCAATAGTAATTCTATAGATAGGTTGAAGTATCTCATACTTTATTATGTATTTTAGTATAATATTTCCTAGGTACTTGTTCATTGAAATACATGTTATCTTATTATAGGTTACTATAAGTTAACTTTTTTTTTCCCCTTACAGTATAGTTAGTACAGTGGGCCCTCCACATCTGTGGGTTCCATATCCACAGATTCAACTAACTTTGGGTGGAAAATATTTTTTTAAATTGCATCCATACTAAACATGTACAGACATTTTCTTCTTGTCATTATTCCCTAAACAATACTGTATAACCACTATTCACATAGGATGTACACTGTATTAGAAATTATAAACTGGAAATGACTTAAAGTACACAGGAAGGGGTGCGTAAGATCTATGCAAATGCTACATACCATTTTATAAAGGGGACTTGAGCATCTATGGATTTTGGTATCCTTAGGGGGTGGGGGACAATGGAAGCAATTTCTCATGGATACTGAGGGACAACTGTACATCATATTGCTATTCTTGAAATTGAAGCTTGCTTCAACGCGGTGCCATTTTCCACCCAAAGTTAGTTGAATCTGTGGATATGGAACCCACAGATGTGGAGGGCTGACTGTACTAACTATACTGTAAGGGGAAAAAAAGAAAGCTAACTTACAGTAACTTATAATAAGATAACATGTATTTCAATGAACAAGTAAAGGGTGCATTACAAAATATTGTATATGGAAAGAGAGTGTTGGGGGCTGCTAGGGTTGAGAACTACTGGACCAGATTATCTCAGATGTTCCTTTCTAACTCAAAATATTTGGAAACCTTAGAGAAAAAAATAAATGAGCATTTCTCTGCCCTCACACTTTTAATGTGCTTCTTAAAAATTTAAAAGTAATACATGCTAATTGTGGAAAATTGGGAAAGTATAGAAAAGTAAGAGAATTCTTAAAAATCGCCCATAAACTTATCACCAAAATATAATAATCACTCCTAATGTTTTCCTGTATTCCTTTCTAATCTTTTTTCTGCACATGTGCATATGTTTAAATGTAACAGGAACTGAACTAAAAATACGGTTTTTTAAACCTAATTTTTAACTTAATATTTTCCATATCATTAGAAATTATTTGAAAATATATTTTATTGACTATAACATGTATGAGACTGTCCCCCTAGAATCAGACATTTGGGAATTTCCAATTTGCATTAGTATAAATAATGCTTTGATGAACTTCCTTATATGTAGGCATGTCTGTGATTATTTCCTCAGGATATATTACTAGATGTGGAATTACTGAGCTAAAGGGAATATTCTTTTAAAAACTCTTGGTAAGTATGGCCAAATTACTTTACAGAAAGGTTGTCCCAGGTTGTTTTGCCAGCAGTGTATCAGAGAGCCTGCTTCAATCCATCTCGTTTAAACATTTAGTACAGTAAGTTCATGGTTGGAAACTGTCTCAGTGTTGTGTAGTTTCTGTTTCTTTGGTTAGTAATGAGGTCATATACTTTCTGCACCTCTCCTCTGTCCTGTGTTCGTTGCTATTTGTATTTCTTTGAATTATCTGTCCAAGTCTTTTGTCTATTTTCCTTCTGCCATTAGGCTACTTTCTAATCAATTAATAAATTAGAGCCTAGAGCTCAAACTTTACTGTGGGCCAGGAGATGAGAGGACCCTGGACTTAGAAGTGGTCTTACAATTCTAGAACATAGAGTAGAATTATCTCCTTACATTCCATGCCTCTTCACTTTTATCAAGCCCTCCTTCCCATTGTCTTTTCTGCCAGCTACTGCCCATCTACTTGGCTATGTATCAACAGCTATTTGGCTGTTCCAATGTGGCTGAAAGAGTTGGAGTTTTGTGTCCAAGTAAGAGATGTGATGACTCGTAAAACACAAGCTCTGTTGAACAGCATAGGTGAAAAGAATATGTTGATCATGTAGTTCATACTAATTGCTTGTACAGGCTGGGATTTAGCTCAGTTGGTAGAGTGATACTCTGCAGTCTCTGAGGTCCCGAGTTCGATTCCCAGCACCGCGAAATGGGAGAAGGACGTGGCAACCTACTCCCAAGGCAACCCCGAAACAGCCATTGAAAACCCTATGAGGGTCGCTATGAGTCGGACTCGAATCGACGGCACCTAACAACAACAACAACAATTGCTTGTGGTCTTATGTGCATTCTCTCTTCTTCTCTCTTCGCCTTTTTTCCAAATTAAGTACAATCACTTATCCAGGAGTTACTGACAGAACCAAGAACAGAACCAAAATGCACTGACTTCCAGTCCAGAGAACTTTTCAGCATAACCTACTGCCTCTCTGTCAAGCAGCTAGAGACAGAAAAAGAGTCTAAATAACTGCAAATGCCACTTGAATGAAATGTGCCTTTATTTCACACTCCATATGTACTTGAAGACTGACCACATGCTAGGGTTAATGTTTGGAGAAATTGCACCGCTGACCTCATTCTTTCGTAAGTACTTTGAGAAACAGCAATGATTTTAGGATCACTTGCCATTTTGGATTAAGACTAGTGATGATCTCTCCATTTTAGGCATACAGAGAGCTGACGGTATATAGTTGGATTGACCTGGGGGAGGTTGTCGGGTTTTTGTTGTAAACTTCAATCTGTTAAATCTCTCTCCAGACCCAGCACTTAGGTTGAATTGATGGTGGAATTTCTTTAGCACAGAAAGTCAGGAAGTTGCCTTGCCGGGTTCCCACAGTCAAGTTGGCTGTCCCTTTGTGAGGGCCATTGACCTGGGCTCGTTCTGACTTTCTGACGCTATCCCTGGCAGGTCCCAGAGGCCATGGTATACAAATGCTATATTGGTCACTGTGAAGTTATAGGAAAAGGTGAAGCCTACATATCAAATACTATAGAATTCTATTTATTTAGGTCCTTCCTGGAGGAGGAGTCTTGGCTGGTTCTAGAGGGGAGGCAGTTCCTTCCCACTTGATTGTGTTGCTGGCTGAATAATATGCAATGTGGCCATCGTTGTGTGAGAAGTAAAGGTAGTTTCTATTGTGAAGGAGAGCTGGGAGAGCCACCTCTTTTCCTAGCTGGGAAACCTCATACCTCATCCTGAATTTCCTGACTCGAGAGGGGGGAAGGTGTTGGGCCCTGTTGGTACTATGGTGATTCGTGTGTGTGTGTGTGTGTGTGTGTGTGTTTTTCCCTTATGGAAAATCTGTTCAGAGCTTTTGTTTTAATGTCCTTGGTCTTTATTGACCCAGCTGCAGCCTTTGCTTCTGTGAAAAACCTGCATGGGGGGCTCAATGAGTGAGAAGTTGGGAGGTGGCTGGCAGGGGCTGGGGCCACATTGCCATAGGGGTTGGGGGTGGTAGAAAGAGGGAATGTATGTAGGCCTTTAGGGAGCTGATCAGAACCTGACTGAGGTGGTCTAAGGTAGGGCTATGAGACCGTGGAGGCAGCAAATGAGGGGAAAGTTTGGCCGACACGTGCTTCCTCGGAAGGGAAGGAGAAGGGAAAGGTGGTGCTCATTCTGAACTGGGGAGGAGCTGGCTGGATCCAAGTTATTTCTTCTTGAATTTGGCTTTATCCTCTTCCTTCTAGCAGTCCGTGGAAGTGCAAGGGAGTTGCCTAATGGAGGTCTGATGCCCAGGGCTGATCATCTTACTGCAAACTGGGCAGAGCCAGGGCTGTCCCAGGCCCTTCAGGAGGGCTTTCTTTCCATCACCAGCCTCTCTGGGCATCAGAACTGGTACCTTCAATCAACCCTTGAAGCCCTACACTTCCTGCGGGCTTAGAGGTCAGCTCGTTTCTGGGCCATGGGAGGTCCATACGTCAGTCTGCAAACAAGCACATATCAATGTGGCTTCTGTGCCCAGGCTTGACATCAGTACCCTGAAAGTTACAGGAAGGTCGGATAGCTGCTATTTATTTTCACTGTGTTCTGGGATCTTCATATGCATTATCTCATTCTCTAATGACCCCAAGAAGTAGGCATTTTTGACCACTGTTCCTATTTTATAGAAAAGAAGTGTATATGTCTGTAACTTACCTGATGTCACATGACTAGTATATGGCAGAGCCAAAATTTGAACACTGTAACTCCAAATCCATTGTTCTTGGTCACTTACTAACTAGGGATCAGAGGTGAGATGGGCCTTGAAGGAAGTGAAATGGAAGTTGCAGGGTAGTGCAAATTGAGGCAATCATTCATTGCCTCATTCATTGGGAATTTATTTTGTGCTGGACTCTGTGCTAAGTACATATACTAGTTTATTAAATATTCATAGTAGTCCTATGGGGCTAGAACTATTGTCCCTGCTTTATCACCGTAGAAACTGAGGCTTAAAGAGGTTAAGCTACTTGTTTAAAGTAACCCAGGTAGTGAGTGCCAGCGAAGACTTGAACTCAGGTTGGTCCACATTCCTAAATGCTAGGAGTCACCCGCCCTAGAGGAGATTCTACTTGCCGTCCCCTGGCCCAAAAGGAGCTTGGGATCAGCCTGTCCCCACCCCTCCAAGGGAAGGCAGAGGCTACAGCTCTCTGGCCTGCTGACATCCCAGGCTGGGGTTGGGGGTACAGGACCTTCAGCTGTGAAGAGTCAGCCTCCTGACCCTCAGACGTTGGTTTGCTGAGGTCAGGGCGCTACTCATTATCTTGTAGAAGTCCATGGGCTAGGCAAGAGGTTCTGCTGCCCCACCTGGAGGAGGAGCTTTGGGGTGACTTGTAGTCCCACTGAGCACACTTTCTTACCCCTCACGTCCTGGTCTGTGGCCTGAATTTCCTTGATTCCCCTTCTCACCTGCCCCTCCCAAACTCCTGGGATCACTGGAGCCCTTGTGTGGCTACCTTCCTGCAGCCTATAATGACCTTTCAGGCCAAACTGAAACCCCATAACTCTTGACACTTCATCCTATCCCCAAACCTCTCCCCAGGGCGGGATAGGACCTCAACACATCATTTTCCTCAGGCATTCTCCTTTTCTGATACTTTCCTTTCCTCAGCTTAGAGCTAATGGATAGCTTTTCCCCAGGTTTTGTTTGTTTGTTTGCTTTTGTTGTTGTTTGTTTTGCAGTGCTGGGGATGAAACACAGGGCCTCGTGCAGGCTAGGCAGGTGCTGCCTTACTGAGCTACATCACTAGCCCTACTCAGGGATTTTAAAAGGTTTAGGGATTTCCTCTGACAGGGATACCCTGGAGCATATGAATTTTTAAAGCACTTTGTGTATTATTCACCTCCAATCTCCATCTTTCCAGAAGATTTTGCTGTGACCCTGTATTAAAGGCCAGAGGTTTGGGCTCTATTTGTTGGTTAATTTATTTTAACTTTATATTTTTGGCCTTTTGAGACAGGATCTTGCTGCGTAGCCTAGGCTGGCCCAAACTTTCTATGATGCCCAGGCTAGCCTCAAACTCTCTAGCCTTCTGCCTCAGCTCCCCAGGTGCTGAGGCTACAGGTATGTACTATCATGTCCAGCAACTTATTTTTTCATAAATTGAATTATTGTTTTTATATATAATGTATAATAAATTTACACATACACAGAGAGTATCAACAAAATGTATTCACATTTTTTAAGAAAGGAGAACACGGTTGGGCGTGGTGGCACACACCGGTAATCCCAGCGACTGGGGAGGCAGAGGCAGGAGGATCGCAAGTTCGAGACCAGAGGCAGTCTGTGTCATTGAGACCCTGTCTCAAAAAGTGAAAAAATGGGCTGGGGTTGCAGCTCAGTGGTACAACACTTGCAAAGCGTGCAGGCACGAGGCCCTGTGTTCAACCCCTAGTACTGAACAAAAAAAAAGGAGAACATTTTATTAAAATTGTAATAGTCAATATATGCTGATAACAAAAGGTGAATACAAGTCACCTTTGACAACTGCAGTTCCAGGAGGTGCGCAAAGTGGTCACCATAGCAGGAGAAGCAGGTCTTGTTCCTGGGCGAGGCCTCCTGGATCTTCCCTTTGCCCATCACACACAGTACCATGCGTCTCCAACTTATCACGAATGTGTGCAGTTGTTAGGCACGTTGGAGGTTCTGTCGCATACTCACACCTCCATTGTACTTCCACAACGTCCTTGAATTTCCAATACCACTGCAAAATGGTCTTGCATTCCTTAAATGACAACCAGGCGTCTGCTATTTTCTTTGTCCTGCCTGTCACATGGTGGCTCTAACATTCATTTGGTTAACCCTGTCTTTTAAGCAAACGTCACGCTATATAGTTACCGTAATTCAAATCAGGTTCGAAAAATAATGCATAGATAGCATCTCTTAAAATGTGTATATGTTTTCATCACTCCAGATGTGTGTGTCTAAATATATAGACACATACATATGTTGTTGTTGTTAGGTGCTGTCAAGTTGGGTCCGACTCATAGTGACCCTATGTATGACAGATGAAACACTCCCAGATACTGTGCTATCCCCGGCACTATGTCAGTGCTTCTCTGCTATTCCTAGTGTTTTCAATGGCCAATTGGTTTTTGGGAGTGGGCTGCCAGGTCCTTCTCCCAACCCTACAGCACCTGGTGTTCCCAGGTGGTTTCCCATCCAAGGACTAACCAGGCCCAACTCTGCTTAGCTTCCAGATCTGATGGGATTGGATGCCAATGTAATTCGACTGCAGGCAGACATATACGTGTATATGTATATATATATGTAATAGATACTTTTGAAATTCAAAAGAAACAAGAATGTAGAAAGTGAACACTTCTAGCCCTCACTGCCCTGGTCCTATCCCACCCCTCTCACAAGACCCATAACCATTTGGTGCTGATCTTTCCAGTCTTTATTCTGTATCTTTTCCTTTTCTTAGATAAAAAGAGAATCAACCCATAAGCAATGTAACAGTATTTGCTTTATTTTTTTATATTTAAAATTATTCTATTTTTGATAATATGTTGTTGTTGTTATGTGCTGTCGAGTCAGTGTCCGACTCATAGTGACCCTATGTCCAACAGGCAAAACAGTATTGCTACTGCTTCTCTCCTATTCATAGGGTTTCCATTGGCTGATTAATTTTTGGGAATGGGTTGCCAGGCCCTTCTCCCAAGCCTACAGCATCTGGTGTTCCCAGGTGGTCTCCCATCCAAGTACTAACCAGGCCTGACCCTGCTTAGCTTCTGAGATCTGATGGGATTGGATGCCACAGGGCTACAGCAGCAGGCTTTTGACAGTATACACCCCGAAAAATCTAGTTCTTCAATCCTCCCCTTTTTGTCCTGTATTCTCTTTCCACCTAAAGTTTAATACACACATTCAAAAAATATGTGCATGTATATATTAGTATTTGAGATTTTTGCTCTTTTTTATAGTATAGTATCACATACATTTTATCGTACACTTTCTTGTTAACTTTTCATTTTGAACAAAATTAAACTTATGGAAAAATCACAATGACAGAAATTTATATTTATACTTTGCATCGGGTTTCACCAGTTGTTAACTATTTATTTATTTATTTATTTATTTATTTATTTATTATGGTACTTGGGGGTTGATCCAGGGCCTTGCAAGACCCTCTAGACCATTTTTAAACTTTTTTTTGGAGAGGGTCTGTGTAACTTGCCAAGTTACACAGGCTACTTCTGGCCTCAAATTTGCAATCATCCAGCCTCTGCCTCTCTAGTATCTGTGATTAGAGGTATGTGCCAGCCCTCTAGCACATTTTGCTACATTTATTTTAGTTCTCTACCTACATAGGCCTTCTTTGTGGACAATTTATAAAGGGTGGACATCATGACAGTTGACCTCAAGTACTTCAACATTATCCCCTAAGCATAAGAACATTCTCCTACATAATTCTATATAAATATTCATTCGGGAAATTTAACATTAGTTCAGAATCATTATCTACTTTACAGTCCAACTTCAGTCTTGCCAATTGTGCCAACTAACATTCCTCTTATTATTTCTTTTTAACAGGGTCTCACTATGTAGCCCAGGCTGGCCTCAAACTCCTGGTGTTCCTGCCTCAGACTCTCAAGTGCCAGTTAACATTCCTCATAGTTAGTTTTTAGTCCCAGCAATGAGCATTCATTGGAGCCAGGCACAGTGGTGCACGCCTGTGATCCCAGCAACTCGGAGGCTAAGGAAGGAGCATAGTGAGTTCTAGGCCAGAGGCAGCCTGAATAACTTAGCAAGACCTTGTCTTAAGATAAAAAATAAAAAGGGGCTCCATGGTGGAAGCAGTTGCCTAGCATGCACAAGGCCTTGGGTTTAACCTTCCAGTACTACCAAAAAACCAAACCAAACCAAACAAAACAAAAAACAAAGCATTCGTTGTATTTCATTGTCACATCTCTAGCTTTTAATCTAAAACCATTCCTAGCTTATTTAATCCTTGATAACATTAACATTTTTATAATTATCTTAAATTTTTTTTGTTGAGGAACATTTCAAACACAAATAAGTGGGTAGAGAAGATAATATAAGTTGAATGACCATGTCAGACACCATGTCACATGCTTATTAATCCCAGCTACTTGGGAGGCTGGGGCAGGAGGATCACAGGCTGGAGGTCAGAGGCAGTCTGTGCCCCTAATTTAGCAAAACTCTATATCAAAAATAAAAAATACAAAAGGGGCTGGGAGCCGGGCGTGGTGGTGCACGCCTGTAATCCCAGCAGCTCGGGATGGGGAGGCAGGAGGATAGCAAGTTCGAGAACAGTGGCAGTCTGCGTAACTTAGCGAGACCCTGTCTCAAAAAGTGAAAAACTGGGCTGGGGGTGCAGCTCAGTGATCCAGCACGTGCAGAGCACGCAAGCATGAGGCCCTGGGTTCAACCCCAAGTACCGCCAAAAAAAAAAGGGGGGGGGGGACGCTGGGAGTGCAGCTCAGTGGTGGTGCACTTGATCAGCCTGTATGAGTCCCTGGGTTCAGCCTCCAGTACTTAAAAAACAAGGGCCAGGTGGGGTGTGTGTGTGTGGCACATACCTGTAATCCCAGCAACTCAGCAGGAGGAGACATTAAGATTCAAAATTCAAAACCAGAGGCAGCCTGTGTAAGTTAGCAAGACTGTGACTCAAGATAAAAAAATAAAAAGGAGGCTCAGGGTACAGCTCAGTGGTAGATTGCTTGTAAAATATGTGCAAGGCGTGGGTTCAGCCCCACAGCACCACAGATAAATAAAAATTTAAAAAAAGTGAAAAATGGGCTGGGAGTGCAGCTCAGTGGAAGAGTTGTGCTTTACTTCTTGATATAACAAACTTCTTTTATAATAAAAATCTTTGTACCTTATATGTAATTTAAAAATATGAGTAAAAAAAAATCATGAAGATTTCCCCATGTCATTACTTTTCTCCCAACATTGTGTTTAATGGCTGCATGGTGTTATATGAATGCACCATAGTACGTCTACCTGATTTGTCATTTGTGTCATTTCCAATTTCTTACTATGACTGATGGAGCTGTTGTGAATACCTTTGTCCATCTATCTTAGTGCACTTGCGTGGCTCTTTCTTTAGGTCAGATCTTGGAAGGAGAAAGGCCGAGCCAAAGGGTTAGATTGCCTTCTGAAGTGTCCACAGCCTTTGAAAGGCTTGTTGGGGCCAGGCATGGTGGCACACGCCTGTAGTCCCAGCACTTGGGAGGTTGAGCTGTGAGTACTGCTGCAAGTTTGAGGCCAGCCTGGGCTACATAATGAGTTCCAGGCCAGCCAGGGTTACGTAGAAGGACTCTGTATCAAAAAACAAACAAACAAAAAAACCCCCAGCAGCAACAACAATGAAACAAAACAACACACACACACACACACACACACACACACACACACACACACACACACACAAGCTTATCAGACAAGGGCTTTTGAGAAGCAATGTAGGATAGAGGTTAGGAACACAGGCTTAGAAGTTAGGTGGACTCCTTGCTTTGTGACTCCTTGCCACCCTCTTCAACCTCTCCGAGCCTCAGTTTCCTCTTCTGTAAACTGAGATGACGGTGATACCTACCGCAGAGGGATACTGGTAATATATGTAAAGCGCTCAGTACCTGTGTTCACTAAAGGTGGCAATTGGTCAGGCCCCTTGGGGCGTTGAGGCTGTTAGGACTCTTGTGTCTTGGGAGAGAATGCTTGTAGGTTCCTGCCACCCACAGTCACGATGGGCAGTGGATTGTGTGCAGCCGAGAAGATAGCGTGGAAGCAGAGTAGCCTTGGCCTCTCTTGGGTGGCAGCTCTTGTGCCAGTCTCCCCTCCCTAGTGCAATTTATTGTTGTTGTTAGGTGCCAGGGAATCAGTATGTGACTCATAGCAACCCTAAGTATGACAGTCGAAATAGTATTGTTACTGCTTCTCTGCTATTCACAGGGTTTTCAATGGCTGACTGTTGTTTTGTTTTGTTTTGTTTTGAGAGTGGGTTGCCAGATCCTTCTCCCAAGCCTACAGCACCTTGTGTTCCCAGAGAGTCTCCCATCCAAGTACTAACCAGGCCCAACTCAGCTTATCTTCTGAGATCTGATGGGATCGGATGCCACAGTGATACACCTGCAGGCCTAGTGCAATTAATGCTGCAGAAATAAGATGGAAGCCAGGAGTCTCTGTCTCCATGCCACCTCCTGAGAGATGGTACAGCTTTAGCGGGTGGAGAGTGGAGTCCAGGAGGGCTCTGGAGGAAAAGGCTTGATAACCCCAAATCTCCCTCTTGCACCTTGGACAGCATGTCCCAACCCCAATTGTGCCCTTTTTTGTAGGATTCTTCAAGGCTCCTGTTAAAGTGAATGGTTACAGGAAGAGGAAAATAGCTTCCCCCTCTGTCAGATTCAGACCCCAGCAAGGCCTGTGGCCATGGGAGCCTGAACCATGTTCTTAGGAAGGGTCTCAGGAGGGAAAAGTAGAGCCAGCTAGGGCTTTGTTTTATTTTGTTTTTGGTACTGGGGGTTGAACCCAGGGCCTCGCACCTGCATGCTTTGCAAGTGCTGGACCACTGAGCTGCGCTCCCGGCCTTTTTTTTTTTTTTCTTTTTTTCTTTTTTTTACTTTTTGAGACAGGGTCTCATTAAGTTATGTAGACTGCCTCTGGACTTGAACTTGTGATCCTCCTACCTCTGCCTCCCAAGCCACTGGGATTACAGACGTGCGCCACCACGCCCGGCTTCCAGCTAGGGCTTTGGATGCAGCTTTAGGTCAGCAGAGTTAAGGCACTGGGCATTTTCAGGGTCAGGGTGGGGGGAAATGGCCTGAGAAGACAATGGAGGGATATTTTGCTGAAATCAGCTTTGAAAGAGAACAGTCGTTCCCCCCGTCAACCCTTTCTCCATAGGAAAGATAACTGGAGACAGTCATTTCTTTGTACCTGTATTTATTGTTACCAACTTGTCTCTCTCTACTCCCTCATATTAATACTCAACTCCTTCCCCAAAGCTAGATTTTACCAAAGTTTCTGGTATTAATTCAAGAAGCATGTCCACTAAGCAAGCAGTACGAGATGTAGTGGGCTCTATTTTTCTGTCCTGCACTGGGGCTGGCTGTGCTGGGAGATTCAGGGCACAGACTTGCTACTGGAGTCGAGAGAGGCCCTACAAACTCATACTCTCCTCAGCGTCCGGAGCTCAGGGGTGCCAAACCCTTTAGCAATGGTGGAGGTCGTGAATTCCCCAAAGTCAAGCATAGTGCTTTCTTTCTTGTGAGGATCCACACAAGTGGCCGAGCCTGGAGTCACACCTGCATCTGGCTTCAGAGGGGTGACTATGTCTTCGGAAGCCAGGTATGACCATCAGCCTTGTGGGCAATTTCATTTGAAGGAGCCAAGAATGGAAACGGGGCACATATGGCGTGAGGTATGGGCATTGTTTTAAGCTGGGACAAGTTGCAGCTTGGCCTGAGTCACGTGGTGGGAAGGTCTGAAACAGATGAGCAGGAGAAGCCATTTCATTTGAAAGTCCAAGGCCGCTCCCACCCCCTCAATAAGCCCCACTGGTATTCATGGGCTTCGGGTAGCAGGAGAGCAGCCATTTAAAGATGTAGAACGTCAGAGCTGGCAAGGCTTCCAGTGACTGTGCCTTCTAACTCCAGCCGTTCCTAAACTCAGAGAGGGGCAGGCACTTGGTTCAAGCCACTGTGAGAGTTAGTGGCCAAACCTCTAAGAAATTAAGGAGGCCAGTGAGAATGGTACATGCAGCTTTCTTCAAACCTTTTTTTCCCTTCTTCTTTGCAATACCAAGGGCTTTATGCACTTAGGCAAGTGCTCTACCACTGAGCTGCACCCACAGTGCCTTAAAATTTTTTTTTAATCTTGAGACAGGGTCTTGCTAAATTGCACAGGCAGCCTCTGCCCTCGAATGTGTGATCCTCCTGCTTTTGCCTCCCAAGTTGCATGGATTCCAAGCGTGGCCACCGCACCTGGCTCTACAAACCTTATTTAGAGAACTCTGGACTCGCCATGGCCAACTTGAGTGCTTTGAAACAGCCAGATTCCCTAGGGTTCAGAGACTGACTTGAAATGCTGACTTGGCACCCTTTTCAGGAGCAGAGTGACAGCAGTATTGGGGTGAGGACACTTGGGGGCCTTGATGTGAGGGACATGAGCGGGTCCCTCGGTGCCCCGCTTGCTGTGGCCATGGCCAAGGAGTGAGTGATGGCAGGAGGGGCTGAGCTGTCAGTTGCTGGTGGAGGGAGAGGGTCACGCAGGTAGAATGTCCCTTTGGATGGCCCCTCATCCACTCCAGCTGAGCCTTAGGGCCCTGGCCAGGCTTTTGGCCCTAAGCCCCCCTGGGGAAGCAGGGCCAGGCTCAGCACCAGTCTTCTGGGCCTGGGCCATTATAGGAGGCCAGGCCTATCCCTATGGCCTCTGCAGCTCGGGCCCAGCCCCAGCCCGTGCCACCTCCACTTCAAGGTGCCCCGGCTAGGGAGAGGCCATGCAGTTGCTCCTCAGCGCCTGCCAGCTCTGCCTCGTCGCGCCCACTCTCTGAGCCCTCGAAGCAGCCGGAGTCACGTGGGATGTCCACCTTGGGTTCCGATACTGGCTCCTGGCTGCTCTCAGTGCCCTCTTCTGCTTCCTCGCTGCCAGCTGCCAGGGATGGGGAAAGAAGATACTATAT
>VMDO01036930.1:0-14737 GCA_007922755.1 Pedetes capensis
CCTTCCCTCATACTCTTCTCTCCTTTCCTCCCCTCTCCTCTCTATTCTCTTTTCTTTCCTCTATTGGGCTAGGGATTGAACCCAGGGTTTTGTACATGCATGGCAAGCACTTTACCACTGAGCTATATCCCCAGTCCCCAGTTATTTTTTTAAATAGTGAATAGCTACTCTAGCTCTTTTGCCTTGCCATATTAATTTTAAATAAAGCTTGTCTGTAACTACAAAAAAAGCTGGAATTTTGATCAGATTTGTATTATATCTATAGACCAATTTGTGGAGAATTAATGTCTTTTTACTATGTTGAGTTTTCCAGTCTATGAACATACTGTGTCTTTCCATGTGTTTAGGTCATCTTTGAGTTATTTTATCGAGATTTTATAGTTTTTGGCATATAGATCCTATGTATATTTTATTAGATGTATATCAAAGTGTCTCATTTTTATGGTACTGTTTTGAATTTGGGGGGGTTCCAAATTGTTAGTGTATAGAAATGTAATTGATATTGGATTTATACTCTTTGACCTTAATAAACTAACCTAGTGGGGTGTTTTTGTATGTGTTCCTTGAAATTTTCTGTGTAATCATATTTTCATATAACAGTAGTCATTATTTCTTGCTTACTAATCTTATCAATTTGAAATTAACCTCTTTTAAAAATATTTGGTCAGTTTCATTAGCAAAACAAATTGGACCTAGACATTTCTTTCTTTTTCAAAGATTTTAGCTGCAAATAAATACAATTTCTTCAGTAGTTTGACTATGCCTCATAAATATTGGTACTTTGTGGTTTCAGGGACTTGATCCATTTAATCTAAATTGTGGGATTTATGTGCATGGACTTGTTCGTAATAACCTTATTATCCTTAAAATATTCATGGGTCTGTAATAAAATCTCATTTACATTAATATTGAGAATTTGTGTCTTCTCCCTTCTTATCTTTGTCAGTCTTGCTAGGAGGCCTTGTATTGATCTTTTCAAGGAGACATTTTTGTTTTATTGATTTACTGTATTTTGCTTTTTAAATTTTTTAAAATCTGCTCTCTGTTATTTCATTCCTTCTGCTTGGTTTTGTGTTTAATTTATTATGTTTTTCTAGTTTATTAAAGTAGAAGCACAGATTATTAATTTTAGACTTTTTCCTCTAATATAAGAGGTTTTTTTTCCTCACTATGTAACTCAGAGTGGCTTTTGAACTCAGAATCCTCCTGCCTCCACCTCCCAAGTGCTGGGATCACAGGCATGTACCACTATACCCATCTTTTCCTACATTATTGATGTTTCTAATTTTCCTTCTGGTATCATTTCCTCTCTGTTGGAAGAACCTCCTTTAGCAGTGCTTTCAAAGCAGTTCTGCTGTGAATACATTCTTTAGTTTTCCTTCATCTGAGACTGGCTTTATTTTTGACTTTATCTCTTAAGGACCTTTTTGCTGGATATAAATATCTGGGCTGATAGTTCTTATCTTTCAGCATTTAAAAATTTCACTTCCTTTTGTCCTCCATAGTTTCTGAAGATAAATCCACAGTCATGTCAAACACTTTTCCCCCTAAAACCAATGTTTAATTTTTCTGGATACTTTCAATAATTTTTGTCTTTTGTTTAACTAGATATCTAAAGTTTAATTAGGATATATCTGAGCATGGATTTCTTCGTGTTTATTCTCTTTAGGGGTTTGCTGAACTTCTTCAGTACATATGTAAATTTATCTTTTGATAAATTTGGAAAATATTTTCTTAAAATATTTTTACTTACACTGAATTCTTTTTTCTTGCTGGCATTTGAGTGTAACAGATTTTTTAAAACTCTTCCTTTCTCTTTCCAGTCTTTATCCTCTGTTGTTCAAATTGGATAATTTCTATTCATTTGTCATAAATTCAGTGCATTTTTCTTGTTTTCTCCATTCCTTTATTGAACTCACTTAATGAAGTTTTTATTTTAATTACTGATATTTTTCTACTTCCAAGATTTCCATGTGGTTCTTTATATCTCCTACTTCTTTTCTGAGATTTCCTGTCTTTCCATTTGTTTCAAGAATGTTTGCTCTTACTTGTTGAAGCATTCTGTAGTAATTTAATATCATTAATATCTTCATCAGTTAATTCCAACATCTATTTTTGTTGGTATTGGTATCTTTCCCATGCAAGTTGAGATTTTACTGGTTCATTGTATATCTGTTAATTTCTGATTATATCCTGGAGTTTGACTATTGTGTTATGAGATTTGGGGACTTGTTTAAATCCAGTGCAGAATGTTGATATATTTATTTAAGTAAACAGTCAATCCATTTGGTTCATACTGCAAGTTCCTGTAGGTTGTGGTTAACAATACCAGATCAATCTTTTGCTGTGCTATTTGGATCTGCCCCATGTGTGTAGCACCCATTGCCAGTCTGGAACTTGGATATTGGTCTGTCCCATAGTTCAGTTCTCAAAGTCTGTGTGTGCTTATTTTGGTTAGACCCATGCATGTGCCACTCAAGGGTGAACCCAAGAGTTCATAAACAACTTTGAGGTGGTGTTCTCCCAAACTGCTCCTGGTCTGTGATCTCCCAGTGATCTCGGATTTTCTGAGGTGCTCCTTTTCTAGTCACTGACCAGAAAGGAGGGGCTTTATTTATTCCTCTATAAGGTGTACCCTCTGCAACTGTGCCCATCTCCAGCGCCAAGCTGCAGGAGGACAGAGAAGGAGGGAGAAGGAGAGGAATGGAGTTGGGGGAGGAGGGAGAGAGAGACAGAAAGAGAGAGAGAGAGAGAGAAGTGGAAAGCCAGGGATTCACCATATCCTCTTGGGCCACAACTTCTTTGACCAGGAAGGAAAATTCCTTTTCCTCAGAGCTTTCATTACCACTGTTGCCACAAGTGGCTGGGCTGGGAGAATGGAGAGAAAGGGGAGGGATGGGATTTTTACACTTTCCTATGAGTGTTATGAGACCCCCTTTCGCTCTCTCCAGTCACAAATAGAACATGAAGCTTTTCATTTGGGCTGTGTGACATTCAGACCGGAGGATACCAGAAGGCAACAAATGGTAACCCATCATTGCTTCAGTGGTACTTCAAATTCTGGTCTTAAACAGTCTATCTGCTACTGTTTACTTTCCAGTTCTCAGCTAGTTGTTATCTAAGTCTTGTACATTTGCTTGGAGAGACAGGTTAGACTATGACTACTCCATTTTATCTGTAACTAGACTCTGACTTAAATGTTTTTCATTTTTTCTGTAGGAATTTAAGAAGAAACTGAAGTTTTGGTTCAAATACATTTTGAATTGAAGCCAGAAATGTACTAGAATTTAGATTCTTTCATTTGATTAAGGTAAGATTATTTAATAAAATATTATCATACCCCACTATACATTTTCAAATTTGTATTTTAATGTGCTTTATAACACATTTTAATTCCTAAGTCTAATTGGAGATCCTTAGAAAGCATTTTTATGGTTCTTGTACCATTTACATAGCTAGTGTCCCTTCTAACAACTACCAGATGCAAGGGAAGCATGACTGTATGTCACTGAAGGTGTTATATGTTGAAAAGCAGATCTATTTGCCTAAAGCAGGAGTCACTAAACTATGGCCTACAGCCTGGCCACCTGTTTTGGTAAATAAAGCTTTATTGGAACATAGCCAAACCTATTCATTACATAGCTGTACCACTGTGGCATCCAATCCCATCAGATCGCAGAAACTAAGCTGGTTAGTACTTGGATGGGAAACATCCTGGGAACACCGGGTACAATAGGCCTGTTAGAAGGACCTGGCAATCCACTCCCAAAAAACAATCAGCCATTGTAAACCCTATGAATAGCAGAGAAGCAGTAACAATACTGTTTTGCCTGTTGTACGTAGGGTTGCTATGAGTTGGAAACAACAAGAACAATCTTTATCTTAGAAGAACTATTGAATTTGAAAAACAGCTTCTTTTATGTCATGCCTAACCTGAGACATATTTGGCTTCTTAATAGATGTGTGTGAGGTATGTTTGCTAGTGTTCTTACAAAACAAATTTAAAACTTTTTAACGTTTGTAGAAGGGGGAAATCTGGATTTTTATCTGACAGAAAACACTTTGCTGCTTTTCATACTTTATTTTATATTTTAAACCATGCATTTTATATTTCAATCAGTATGGATTTATAATTAGAGTGATTATACCTTTGAATTATGAAAGATGGTAAAATAAAGTCCTAGATGAAGGGATGGGAATCTTGGTAGCATCAATATGTTAATGAGGCAAACCTTAGCATTTTGTGTGTTTAGCTGTGGTCTAAATGGAATTGAGTTTGTTAGAGAGTATCTGTCTTCTCCCTTTGTAGGAATAATGACATATGAATAATACGTTTATTATGAATAAATAAAATTTTGTCTTATATTAGAACTACTGCTAAAATTTTTGCCTCTATTAGAATCATAGCTTAAGACATTTTAAAAATGTTACCTGATTTGTTTCCGTTGTACTTTTCTTTTTAAAATAAAAGAAGGGGAGATAATCTATAGAAAAATTTATACTTTGATTTTTGCTCTCCCATATAAGCTTAGATTTGTCAGATTTTTCTAGGTCAGCATAAAATTTTTGATTTTGCCAATCAAATATTAACTCTTTGCCAGTTAGTCAAATAATTTGGTATGTGTTAAAAACAGACTTTTTCCTTAAGTTGAATATACTGCTTTGCTTTTGGAGTATTTGTGATGAGTTCAAAAGTAGAACTGCAAGGTTTATCTCACAGGAGATAATGTAAAAACATGTACCTTAATGGACCACTATGGTATTTTCTTAAAGAAACTTTATTTTTCAAATGATATGTTCTTTATAAGCCATTTTCTATCAAAATTGGTTTTGGAAAAATAATTTTATTCACAGAATTTACTATCAAAGGCATGCATACATTTGAAAGAGAATAATAAAGCCTATGATTTTTTTTAATCTTTTTTTTACTACAATAGTTTTTTTATTTTAAAATACTTTTAGATGTATAAATAGGTTGTAAAGGTAGTACAGAGAGTTTCTATAAGATCTTCACTCAGAGTCCCCTAATGTAACATCTTACATAACCAGAATATAGTGATCAAAGCTAAAGAATCAATATTGACTTACTACAGACTTTTAGAATTTCACCATTTTTCCACTAATGTCCTTTTCCAGAATCCCATGTTACATTTAATTACTCACATCGATATTCTCTTAGTCTCTTCCACTCTCTGATTGTTCCTCAGTCTTTCCTTGTGTTTCATGACTTTCACAGTTTGGTGGGGTGTTTTGTAAAGTGTCACTCAGTTAGGATTTCTAATGTTTTCTCATAATGATACTGAAGTTGCAGATTTAGGGAAAGAATACCTCAGAGGTCATGTGCCTTTCTAGCACAAGATTTCAGGTTACATGAGGTCAAGATGTATCATCACTGGTGATGATGCTAACTTTGATTACCAGATTATGGTAGTACCTGCCAGATACTTCCCATTGTAAAGTTTACATTTTTGTCTTAATATTTGGGGGAAAATATTTTTGAGATTCCACAAGTATCCTGTTTCTCCTTAATATCTTAACCCCTAATTTTTAGCATTTATTGGTGGATATTGCTGCAGCAGCTATTATTGTGGTATCATTATGGTGATTTTCTGTTGTCCTCATTCCTTTTACATTTGTCAATTATAATTGTAATTTTTGTATAAGAAAAAGGAGTAGTCCTTCCTCACATTTGTTTATTTAATCATTCATTTTTATTACTGTGAACTCGGGAATATTTATTTTATTCTCTGGATTAGAATCGATACTATTGTTATTTATTTTATTTCTTAGATGGTTCCAGCTTTAGTACTAGGACCATTTTTAAGTTTGCTTGTCCTTTCAACATGTCCTTTTTTAAAAAAAGCAATTTCTGACTCTACGAGATGCTACAGGCTTATTTGTGTTTTCCGTGCTCCAACCCTAGTATCACCAACTTCTCCAAGGAACCCAGGTCCCTCTTACTGGAGAGTAGAATTGAGAAACCAACATCTGGGTACTGAGTATACTCATTGTTAACTGGTTTAGGCCTTTGACTGTCAGAACTAGGAAATGTATATATGTATTACAACTCACATATATACATCCTATTTCAGTAGAAGAAAGCCACCCTAAGCAATGTTCTTATTTACATACTTAGATTCTGAAGATAATGTTAGTATGAGAAGTCTTTGCAGATGAGAAGATGACTTCTTTGTCTCCTTCAAAATGAGCCTATTTCCTAAATGTTCTATTTGATGATAGTGTGATTACCTTACTGATGTTTCTAAGAGTAAACCTTGTGGTGTTATTAGGATGGTGACAAGTTTTCATTTAAACCTGCACGTTTTAAATTGAAAAATGCAAGGGTGGAATCAAGATGACAGATTAGAAACAGTATCCCTATAATTCTATGAATGAAATACCACAGAATACCATAGGAGAAACTGAAACCCTGGGAGAAAAAAATAGAGAAGTCAGCAGAGGATAAAATAAAGATGTTAATACAACCAAATTTATGCAGCAAAAGAGACTGGAACAGAAAGAACAAAGTAGCATGCACCTTACAAGCTCTAAATCCAGCTGGGAGATCTGGGTTGAGAGCAACTATCCTAGAGCGAAAGGTTAGTGTTAGAGGAAAAAAAAAAAATCCACTTTAATACTTCTCCATGCTCAAAGCAGCACAGCAAAGGAACATATTCCTCCAAGGAAGCAGACCCCCTGAGACGGGTTTACAGGGGAGCGCACTCTCCAACACTCTCCTTTCTGCCTGCTCTTTTCCCTTTCTCTTCTACACTTAATGTCTAACCCAAAAGCTTATTCTACACTATCCCTACCATTTTCTTTCTTTGGGTAATTTCTTAAGTATTAGTTGACTTCAAATTAGTTTAATTATAATTACAAATCTGGTTTTAGTTGGAGTTGTCACTATAACAACAGAATCCTTTGTCCTCTCCAAGTCTTGATACTGGGGATCAAGACCTTAAGAGAAGACTACACTAAGAAGATCCCAAACACAACTGGAAGAGACAACCACCAAAACAGATGCCAAAAACCCAATACAGAAATATAAGAAGTATGAAAAAGCAAGATGGTAGGACTTCTCCAAATGACCATAACTCCTCCATAAATGAAACCAAAGATAACTGAAATGCTTGAAATACCAAAAAATTTGATTTAGCTCAGTTGGTAGAGTGCTACTCTGCACTCTTTGAGGACCCAGGTTCAATCTCCAGCACTGCAAAAATGGGAGAAGGATGTGGTCATCCATTGCTGAAGCAGTACTAGAACAATCAGCCATTAAAAACCCTATGAGGAGCCGGGCATGGTGGCACACACCTGTAATCCCAGCAGCTCGGGAGGCAGAGGCAGGAGGATCAGAAGTTCGAGACCAGAGGCAGTCTGCATAATTTAGTGAAACCCTGTCTCAAAAAGTAAAAAAAAAAAAAGGGGGGGGGGCCTTGGGATGCAATTCATTGGTACAGAGGCCCTGGGTTCAACCCCCAGTACTGGGGGAGGGGGGGGAAAGCCTATGAGGGTTGCTATGAGTTGGATGTGACTCAGTGGCACTTAACAACAACAACTTATAAAAATAAGTGACCTCAGAGAAAACACAAACCAGTCAATGAAATGACTAAGCCAATTCAAATACTTGATGAAAAATGTATCTTAGAATAAAAATTGAGCAAAGAAATTGAGATCTTCAAAAAGTCATATAGAAATGTTGGAAGTGAAAAATACAATAAACCAAATAAAAAATCACAGTAGAAAATAAAACCAGCATACTGGATCAAAAAGAAGAAAGAATATCAGGGGTGAAAAAAAAATATCAGATATCAGATATCAACACAGAAAAAAAGAATACAACCATAACTTCCAAGAACTATGGGACAAGATGGAGAGATGTAATTTAATAATCTTTGATGTAGAAGGAGGAGCAGAAACTAAAGCTAAAGGCATAGAAAAATCTATTCAATAAAATAATAGCAGAGGCCAGGGATGGTGGCTCACACCTGTAATCCCAGGACCTTGGGAGGTAGAGGCAGGAGGATCCCAGATTGAAGGCCAGAAGCAGCCTGTGTAACTTAGTGAGACCCTGTCTCAAGAAAAAAAATTTTTAAATGGGCCAGGTGTAGTGGCGCACAGCTGTAATCCCAGTGATGCAGGAAAGCAGAGGCAGGAGGATTGCAAGTTTGAGACCAGAAGGATTCTGCATAATTTAGCGAGACCCTGTCTCAAAAAGTAAAAAAATGGCCTGGGAGTGCAGCTCACTGGTACAGCACTTACAAAGCATACAAGTGCGAGGCCCTGGGTTCAACCCTCAGTACAACACACACACACACACACACACAAAATTTTTTTAATTAAAAAAATTAAAAATCGACTGGAGTGAAGACCAGTGGTAGAGCACTTGCAAAGTATGTACAAGTCCCTGGGCTCAACCCCCACGAACTACAAGGAAGGAAGGAAGGAGGGTAGGCAGGCAGGAATGAAAGGAGGGAGGGATTTCCCAAATCTAGGGAAAGAAACACCCAAACAATAGAGGCATCCAGAACCCTAAATAGACAAGACCAGAAAAGGTCCTGTCCATATCACACTATAGTTGGAATGCTAAAACTACAATGCAAAGAAGCAATTTTTAAGGCTACAAGGGAAAAACACCAGCTCACTTAGAAAGGTATACCCATCAGAGCAACATCAGACCCCTCAGCAGCAACCCTAAAAGCCAAGAAAGCAAGGAATGATGTATATGTATATAGAAAGCAAGTAACTGCCAAACAAGATGACTGTATCCAGCAAAGTAATCCTTTAAAATAGATCAAAAAATAAGGACCTTCCAAGATAAACACAAACTTAAACAATTCATGACCACCAAACCAGCATCACAGAAGATACATGAAGGAATCCTGCACAGAAAGGGAAAAAAAAAGACAGAACAAATATTAGAAAACAGGAATGAATAAACCGCATGAGAGGAACCCATGAACAAATGAAAGCTAACAAAAAAGCAAGGATATCTAACTTAGTAAATCAGCAAACCTCTAATATGGACAGGGGAAATAGTAAATAACAATTAACATTCAAATCAACTAGAAAAACAACCAACAAACTCATACAAAAATACCAAATTCCTCTCAATAATAACCCTCAATATAAAGGGTCTTGATGCTTCACTTAAAAGATACAGATTAGCAAATTGGATTAAGACAGAAAACCCAACTATTTGCTGTCTTCAAGGAGCATACCTCATTCAAAAAGACACACACAGACTAAACAATGAAAAACAAATTACCAAGCATGGAGAAACCAAGAAAAAGCAGGGATTGCTATACTGATACCTGACAAAGTTGACTTCAGCCCAAAATTAAAATAAACAAAGATAATCACTGCATATTAATAAGAGGAACAATCAATCAAGAATACATAACAGTTGTAAATATTTATGCACCAAATACTGGCACAACTAATTTCATAAAATGAACATTACTAGCCATAAGTGAACAGAGAGCTCCAGATACAATAATAATGGCTGACATCAGTATCCTGCTCTCATCAGTGGGCAGATAATCCAAACAAAAATATCAACAAAGAAACTATAGAGCTAAATGATACCATAGACCAACTGGACATAACAGATGATTACAGAATATTTCATTCAACAGATGTAAAATACATGTTCCCAGCACCACATGGAACTTTTTAAAAAATAGACTACACTATAGCTCACAAAACAAACCTTAACAAATACAAAAAATTTACAATCACTCCTTGAATCTTATCCCAATGGAATAAAACTAGAAATCAGTAGCAAGAGAAACTACAGAAATGTTACAAATACATGGTAATTGAACAGCACGCTTTTGAATCCTCAGTGGGTCATCAAAGAGGAAATTTTAAAATCCTACTATCAAATGAAATGAAAATACAACCAACCAGAACCTTTGGGGTATAACAAAGGCAGTTCTGTGAGGGGAATTCATAACTATGAATGCCAACATCCAGAACTCAGAGAATACTCAAATAAATAACTTAACAATACATCTTAAGGAATTAGAAAATGACAACCACTCGGCCCCAAAATTAGCAGACAAAAATAAATAATAAAGATCAAGGCAGAAATCAATGACATGGAAACCAAAAGAACAACACAGAGTCAATGAAACTAAAAATTGGTTCTTTGAAAAGAAACAAGATTGACAAACTCTTAGCCAAACTAATTCCATAAAAAAGAGAAAATACTCAAATAAATTAGAGATGAAAAGGGCATATGGCAACAGACACCAATGAAATACAGAAGATCATAAAAAATTACTTCAAGAACTTGTACTCCCCAAAAGGGAAAATACAGTAGAAATGGATAAGTTTCTTAACACCTATGATCTACCAAAATTAAATCCAGAGGGTATAAATAATTTAAACAGAGCTATAACAAGTAACAAAATTGAGGCAGTAATAAAGAACCTTCCAACAAAGAAATGCCCATGTCCTGGTGAGTTCTTAGCTGAATTCTATCTAAACTTCAAAGAAAACTTAATACCCATCCTCCTCAAACTATTCCATAAAGTAGAAAGGGAAAGAACACTTCGAGGTTCATTATATGAAGCCAGTAGCACCCTGACAACAAAACCAGACAAGGACACAACGAAGCAAAGAAACGTTAGACCAATTTCTCTGATGGACATAGACACAAAACTCCTCAATAAATGCTTGCAAACTACATACGGCCTCACATAAAAAAGATGACACATCATGACCAAGTGGGCTTCGTTCCACAGGTGCAAGTCTAGTTCAACATACACAAATCAATAAATGTAATGCAATTCAACAAGAGACTCAGAAAGAAATCACATGATCATCTCAGTAGATGCAGAAAAGTCCTTTGACAGTGTTCAGCATCCTTTCATATAAAAGTCCTGAAGAAGCTGGGAATAGAAGAAACATACCTCAATATTATACTAAATGTGGAAAACTAAAAAGCATTCCCTCCAAAATCAGGAACAAGACAAGGGTGTGTGCTTTCTCCACTTTTATTCAGTTCAGTGATTGAAGTTTTTGCTAAAGCAATAAGGCAAGAGAAAGAAAGAAAAAGGATACAAATAGGGAATAAAGAAGTCAAATTTTCCCTATTATCGACCCCCCCCACACACACACAGATACTAAACACAATTCACTCGGGACCCTCGGGTGAGGGGCGTGGACTCCTGCGGCTCTCGGGCCTTCCAGGGGCAAACACCCATGTTGGTGGTCTCAGTGATCACGAGGAGGCAGTTCTTGCTTTGTTGGTGATCACACAGAGAGTGGGGTTCTTTCTTTGTTGATGGTTGCAGTGGGAGAGCGTAACTTTTGAACTTTGTAACTTGAGTATGCTTTAGTGCATGAGATTTTTTTTTCTCCAGTACTAGGGGTTGAACCCAGGGCCTGTGTGCTCTTCAAGCACTCTACCCCTGAGCTACTCCCTCAGCCCATTATTTATTTTTTATTTTGAGGCAGGGTTTCGCTAAGTTGTTCAGGCTGCCCCTGGCCTCGAACTTGTGACCCCCCTCCAGAGTTGTTGGAATTGCAAGAATGTGCCACCATGCCTGATGCTTGAGACATTTGGCAGCCGCAAGCAGTTGTGCATTTATGACAGTTGACAATATAAATTTCACCATCCATTGTTGAAATCAGTATTTATGTAATTGGAGGACTGAGAAAGTGTGGAATTTAATTTCTTTTGCACACCTGTGCTTGGGTCTCCAGTTCCATCCATTTTGCTGCAGATGGCATTATTTCATTTTTTTTATTGCTGAATAGTATTCCACTGTGTATATGCACCATATTTTTTTTATCCATTCTTCTGTTGATGGGCACCTTGGTTGGTTCCATATCCTTGCTATTGTGAAAAGTGCTACGTTGAATACAGAAATGCAGGTGTCTCTGTGGTATGATGACTTGTCTCCCTTTGAGTTTTAAAATTTTTTCTTAATGATTTTATTACATTTAGTAGCCTTGTACACTTTATAAATTCATCTGTAGACTAGGCGTTAGTTATTTGGTATTTATTTCTAGCGTATTGACATTCTCAAATCAATAAATAGGAAAGTATTTCACGTATGATGAAACTATGGAAAACTTTCTCAGTCTATAAAAGCAGTCACACCAGAGAGTTTTTGTTTAAAAAGTGATGTGTTAGTTGACATTTGGTAAAGGAAAAGTCTAATAATTCAACATTTCTTTTGTAACATTATAGGATAAACTATACTGAAGTACCAAATGGATGATATAAAAGCGTTATTTGTATGTTTATGTGTTTCTTTTGATGCTGTAGTTAGATCATCAAAGGTAGTAAATTACAAGGGAAACCCAGCCTTAGTGTTAGAAGAGTTGAGTTCTTGTGTTGGTGTAGCCAGAACCAATTTGTGTGACTTTGAATAAGTCATTAAACTCTGGATCTTAAATTTTTTTTCCTTAAGAAATAAAGTAGTTAGAGTATGGTGTCTAAGATTATTTTCATGTCTATGACTCTTCTGGTTTTTTTATTGTGTTAGTGTATGTAACATGAAATTTGCTGTCTTAACCATTTTTAGGTATTTAGTCCAGTGGTATCAGATTCTGTACATTCATAATGCTATGCATTCATCTTCATAACTTTCCATCTTATAAGACTGAAACTCTGTATCTGTTGAATGCTAACTCCCAGATAACTTCCCCTAGCCCCTGGCAACCACCATTCTTACATCGGTATGGTTTTGACTACTCTTAAGTAATAACAACAACAAGAAGTACCTAATATGTCTGCAGCCGTACCACCCTGACACCTGATCTTGTCTGATTTCAGAAGCTAAGCAGGGTTGGGCCTGGTTAGTCCTTGAATGGAAGATGAGCTGGGAATTCTGGGTCCTGTGGACTTGGGAGAATGACCTGACAGCCCACTTCCCAAAACCTATGAATAGCAGAGATGCACTGTCAGACATAGGGCTGGGCATGGCACAGTGTGAGAGAGTGTTTTGTTCTGTTGTACATAGGGTCACTATGAGTTGAATCCGACTCTGTGGCACCCAACAACAGCAGCAAGTACTTAATATAAGTAGAATCATATAGTATTTGTCTTTTTGAATGGCTTATTTTGCTTAGTATAGTGTCCTTAAGGTTTATCCATATTGTAGCATATCAGAATCTTCTTCCTTTTAAAAAGGGTGAATAGTGTTCTATATATTTACCACATTTTGCCTGTGCATTCCTCTGTCCATGGATATATGAGTTGCTTCCATGTTTAGCTATTGTGCATAATCCTGCTGTGAACATGAGTGTATAGATACTGCTGTTGAGAACCTTGTTTCGATTCTTTTGGGAGTATACTGAGAACTAGAATTGTTAAGTTATAAGGTAATTCTGTTTTCAATTTTCTGAGGAACCTCCATACTGTTTCCCACAGTGGCAGCGGGTTTCTTTGAGTTCATCCTGCTTAGGGTTCATTGAGTTTCTTGGATATTTGTATTCCTGTCTTCCACCAAATTCAGGAGGTTTGGGGCCATAATGTCTTCAAATAATCTCTTTGCTTCTTTCTTTTCTCCCACAGTGCATATATTGGTTCACTTGATGTTGATGTCCAATAGGTCCTTAAGGCTCTATTCACTTTTCATCAGTCTTTTTCCTTCCTGTTTGTTACACTCGATAATTAGCCATTCAAGAAAATTCTGCCCTGGAGATTTAATCACCTCCTAAAGGCTATGACCCCCACACGTCTGTCAGTTTGCCGCACTGTGGGGGCTTGTGTGTTGCGACGAGGCTGAGAGCTCTGCCACTGTAACCTCGGACATGAGCAAGGTTACCCATGGTGGACAGGTTTTCAGCTGAGCTTCCAGACTAAGACAGACTAGGGAGTAGGACTGGCGAGCTACTCCTGAAACAACTAGCCATTGAAAACCCTATGGATAACAAAGAAACACTGTCAGATATAGTGCTGGAAAATGAGGCCCCCAGGTTGGAAGGCACTCAAAAGACTACTGGGGAAGAGTTGCCTCCTCCAAGTAGAGTCTACCATGATGACAGAAATGGAGTAAAGCCCCAGGGTGCTCAACTTGCTGATGTGGCATGACTCAAAATGAGGAGAAACAACTGTAAGCATCCATTAATAACTGGAACATGGAATGTACGTAGTATGAATCTAGGCAAATTAGAAATTGTTAAAAGAGAAATGGAGCGCATAAACATTGACATTCTAGGCATCAGTGAGCTAAAATGGACCGACAGGGGCCATTTTGAGTCAGACAATCATATGGTCTACTATGCTGGGAATGATAAACTAAAGAGAAATGGGGTTGCATTCATCATCAAAAAAGACATTTCAAGATCTGTCCTGAAATACAATGTTGTCAGTGATAGAACAATATCCATACACCTACAAGGAAGGCCAGTTAATATGACTATTATTCAAATTTATGCACCCACCACGAAGGCCACAAATGAAGAGAAGGAAGACTTCTATCAGCTTCTACAATCTGAAATAGATCAAACATGCAATCAAGACATACTGATAATCACTGGTGACTGGAATGCAAAGGTTAGAAACAAAGAAGAAGGCTCAGTAGTTGGAAAATATGGTCTTGGTGACAGAAACGAAGCTGGAGATCGCATGATAGAATTTTGTCAGACCAATGACCTTTTCATTGCAAATACATTTTTTCAACATCATAAACGGAGACTATACACATGGACTTCACCAGATGGAACATACAGGAATCAAACTGACTACATATGTGCAAAGAGACGATGGAAAAGC
>VMDO01036931.1:0-14742 GCA_007922755.1 Pedetes capensis
GGAGGAGAGGGAGGAAAAGAAGAAAAGGAGAGAAGAGAACAGAAAATAAGGGAAGGGAAGGGAAGGACAGGGCAGCCAGCACTCAAGAGGCTGAGACAGGATTGTGAGTCTGAGGCCAGCATAGGCTACAGGGCCTGGGGTGGGGGTGGGGAAGGAGGAAAAAGAAAAGGAGGGAGAAAGGAATGAAGAGAGGGAGGGACAAAAGGTAGAAAGGGAAAGAAGGAAGGAAGAAAAGAACAGTTAATCATGAAAAGAAAGAAGAGAAGAGTCAAGGAGGGTAGGCTTGAATAAACAAGAAGGAAAGAAGGGCTGGAGGTATAGCTCAGGGGTAGAGTGCTTGCCTATCATGTTTGAGGTCCTGGTTTCAACCCCCAGTGTTGGGGTTTTAGCTCTAGCCCGGCTAAGATTAGAGCCAAACCTTCAACATAACAAACTGGCCAGTGGCGTAAATGAAGGGCCTCGGGAAACCTTCTGATGGTAAAAAAGGGGTAGGTAAGGTTTATTGGGTGCTCCCCTGATGGAGAGCAAGGACCAAGCAGCCCCTATAGAGCAGAGTTCTATTCCCTTTAAGTGCTGGCCCTAGGCCTGCAGCATTCCATGCTGCAGGCTGAGTGCTGGTACAGCTCAGCCTTAAAGGCACAGCCACAGCTGCTGGTGTTCCGTGGAGGTCAGTTGGTCTTGCCTCTCACGGCTCGCCTTCTTTACCTCCCTCCTTCCCAAGGATGGGAGGAATTGGGAGGCTCTTCGTGGCTTGCAAGAATCCTTCGGCTCTTCTGGGCCCCTGGGCTTGATCCTGCCAGCTTGCTAGAAGATCTTGCTGGAGTAGGGAGTGCTGGTCCAGGTGATGGGGTTCAGGTAGCAGTTGAAGGATGGTCAGAGAGGTGAGGATCAGTGGGGTCTTCAAGGGGTAAAGTGGGGGTCCAGGAGCCCTACTTTTATAGGGTCCTGGAGGGGTCACATGGTGGGATTCAGCCAGTCAGAGCACATACCTGACAGGTACAGCGGGTAAACTGACATACCTGCCAGGTGGGGACAGTTATTACCTGAAAATGCTGAGGGGAGCCAATCAAATTTAGGGTGGTTAGGGCAGGTCAGGCTGGCCAGGGGCCATCTTTGCTCACTCGATGGGAGGGGCTGGTTTGAGTGAGTGAGATGAGCTCTGGGGTCAACTAGGTGTCAGCCCCTCAGGCTGTCATGAGGGACCCTAGTGGTGAGGTATAATTTTAAAAATCCCCAACACCCCAGCACCACAAGAAAAATAAATAAATAAAACTTTTAAAAAATAAAGGACAGACCTGAGTGAATAAGTTATGGTCCAAAAATGAAGCAATTATAACAAGGTAGAATTTTTTTTTGAATCTCCTTTTTTTTTTCATTCTTTATCTTATTTTAGGGAATGATTTTGAATGGTTAATTGATGTAGCTTGAGGGAAAAAATCCATTTGATCTCAAAATTTTCAGATGATAAAATGTACATGTTAAGAGAAGAAACTTAATATGAGCCTACAACTGGTGTCTAAAGTGAAAGTATTTGTTGTTAGTTGGATTATTTTAACTCTTGTTGTTGTTAGGTGCCATGAGTCGGTATCTGACTCATAGCGACCCTCATAGGGTTTTCAGTGGCTGAGTGCTTCGGGATTGCCTTGGGAGTGGATTGCCAGGTCCTTCTCCCATTTTTGTGGTGCTGGGAATTGAACTCGGGACCTCAGAGACTGCAGCGCAGCGCTCTACCCACTGAGCCAAATCCCAGCCCATTTTAACTCTAGTAATTATATTATTTTCAACTTTGAGGCTCTACCAAAAGACAAAGATTTATTTTTTTAAATTGTGATTAAAAATTGCATAACATAAAAGTTACTGTCTTGGCCATGGCACATGCCTGTAATCCCAGCTATCATCAGGCTGAGGCAGGACGATCACAAGTTCGAAGCCAGAGTCAGTCTGGACAACTTAGCATGACTCTTTCAAAATATAAAGCAAAAAAAGGGCTGGAGTGTAGCTCAGTGGTGGAGTGTTTCCTCAGCATGCTGAGGCCCTGGTTTCAATCCCTGGTACTGCAGGAAAAAAAAAGAAAAAAAGTTACCATCTTGGCCATTTTTAAGTGCTCAGTTCATTAGTGTTGTTAAGAATATTCAAATTGTTGTACAACAGATCTCCAGAATTTTTTCAGCTCGGTAAACTGAGACTTTATATCCATTAACTCCTTTCTTCCTTCCCTTTCCCCCCTGGAAATTTCCATTCTACTTTCTGTTTCTACAAATTCAATTATTCTAGGTACTTCATATTAAGTGGAATCATAGGCTATTTGTCTTTTTTGATATGCTATTTGTCTATTTGACTGCCTTATTTCACTTGGCATAATGTCCTCCATGTTGTAGATGTTATCAGTCTGTTTTGGGATTTGACTTATTATACTTTGATTAGTGACACTTTCCATTTTTTAAATGTTTATTAAAATTGCATCCACAACTCAGTACACATTGACCTCTTCTTCTAGTTCTTTTGGCATAGTGGGTTTAATCCATCTGTGCCTTTACTGTCATTGTAATAAGTTCTCAAAAGGAAAAGAAGACAAGTATTTTAAGTCTTTCATCTTCAACTGAGACTCTTTTCTTTTAGTTTTATTTATTTATTGATTGATTGATTGACAGAGTTTCACTATGTAGCCCAGTCTGACCTCAAACTTGTGACCCTCCTATCTCAGCCTCCTGAGTGCTGGGATTACAGGTGTGTGCCACCGTGGCTAGTTGTTTACTTAGTTTTTCTGATTGAAATTGGAAGCAATCAAGATATCATTTACTAGGTGAATGGATAAATAAACTGGTATATCCATATTACTCAGTGGAATATTGTTGTTGTTGTTGTTAGGTGCTGTCCAGTCAGTATCCGACTCATAGAGACCCTCATAGGGTTTTCAATGGCTGACTGTTTCGGAATTGCCTTGGGAGTGGGTTGCCAGGCCCTTCTCCCATTTTTGTGGTGCTGGGAATTGAGCTCGGGACCTCAGAGACTGCAGTGCAGCGCTCTACCAACTGAGCTAAATCCCAGCAGTGGAATATTACTCAGTGATAAAAGAAATGGTCTGTGAAGCCGTGAAAAGACAGGGAGAAACTTTAAATGCAGATTGCTTACTGAAATAAGCTAGTGTGAAAAGACTATGTATTATATGATTCTAACTTCATGCCCCTCTGAAAGTGACAAAACTATAGGCACCTAACAACAACAGTATAGACAGTAAAAATATCTGTAATTACCAGGGAGTTGGTAAAGTAGAAGGGAAGGGTAAATAGATGGAGCTCAAGAGATTTTTAGGGCAGTCATGCTATTCTGAATGACAGAATAATGGTGAATACATGTCCTTATACATTTATCACAACCCGTAGAACTTTACAACACAAAGAGTGAACCCAAATATAACTATACACTTTAATAATAATGTGTCAATATTGGATCAATTGTAACAAATGTACTGCAATTGTAAAATGTATAATTTTAGAAGAAACTGAAATGGAATACTGGTACTATCTGCTGTATTTTGTATAAACCTAAAACTGCTCCAAAATCTGTCACTGTCCCCCCCACCCTCCATATATATGTGTATATATATATATATAATCAGTCATTGAAAATTATATATATATACAATTTGTTGTTAGGTGCCCTTGAGTTGAGTCTGACTCATAATGATCCTCATAGGGTTTTCATATATATACATTTATATACACACATATATGTATATGTATGCGTACACACATACGTACATATAAATGAAAGGGAAGAGATTGGTATTTCAAAGTCCTTATTTTCCTACTTGACAGTTTTCAAAATAGGTAGATTGGCTAGTTCTGTTTTTCATTTGGGGACCTTTGTCTTTTTTTTTTTTTTTTCAGAAAGGATTTTTGTTTAGTTCCTTTAAATTTTCTACAAAGCCATTAGAAAGCTTTTTTTTTTTTTTAATTGTGGTACTGGGTCCAACCCGTTGGACCCAGGGCCTTGTGCTTGCATGCTCTGCAAGTGCTGGACCACTGAGCTGCACCCCCAGCCCATTTTTTACTTTTTGAGACAGGGTCCATGCCCAGCTAGAAAGCTTTTTTGGGTTTATCTTTGATTTAGATTTTCCCTATCACTTATTTTAAACTTCAGAGAAAGTGTGGACAATCTAATAAAAAGGAAATTATCATTATTTAATTCTTCTAGATTTTACTTTCAGATTGTAAGATTTATTGAATTAACAAAGAATGTAAATAATATTATATGCCATTAGCTCAGATTTTCATGGTTCCTCCTTGGATAGTCTAAATTAGTTTTTTTCCATCTGTCCTTTTGGAGAGACAGCATAATTGACTTGTTTCATTGTTTTTATCTAATTTATATTTACATGTCTATTCTATTTTTTAAGAAATATTTCCCCACAATAAAAATTTAGTGTAGATTTTACTAAAGGATTATTTTTTCATTAGTCAATACTCTTTGCATTATTGCTAGTTAGTACTGAGGCTGCTTCCCTCTGGTGTTGACAATTAATGGAGAAGATGATGATTTATGCTGTGAAGAAGCAGGGAGATATAGACTGAGATTATTGTTAGGTGCCTTTGAGTCAATGTCTGACTCATACTGACCCTACGTACAACAAAGGAAACACTATTGTCAGTGCTTCTCTGCTATTCATAGGGTTTTCAACGACTGATTGTTTTTTGGGAGTGGGTTGCCTGATCCTTCTCCCAAGCCTACAGATCCTGATGTTTCTAGGCAGTCTCCCATCCAAATACTCCACAGGGCCTATGCTGCTTAACTTCTGAGATCTGACAGATTTGGACACTACAGTGGTACACCTGCAGGCCAGAGTGGGGTAGTGTCACTGAATCTTGCATAGGATCTTTTACAGTAAATACTTGAATAAGCACTGTATCTCACCAAAATATTGAAATGGTCCTATTTAGTTCCCTAAAGAGTATAAAGACTATAATATTGTAAATGAAAAAAATATTCTCTCTCTTAGGTATGAAGCCATTTTAGTTTTTAGCTAATCAGAACCTACCTTGTTAACATATCTCCTTTATGTCAGTAGAAGTTTTATTTTTGTGTTGTTGCTTCAGAATTTCCTCATGTAATTTTCTCCCTAAAATGTTTCATTATTTATACAAGTAAATATTAGAAAAAGCCTGAATGTCCTTTGTATTAATCAGTTTTATGTCACTATAAAAAAAATACCTGAGAAAATCATTTTATGAAGAGGAAAGGTTTGTTTTGGCTCACAGTTTTGGAGGTTCCACTCCACGATTGGTTAGTCTTATTGCTTGGGGCCTGTGGTGAGGTAGCACATAGCAGCAGCATGTGGTGGAGTAAAACCATTCATCCTATGGCTAGGAAGCAAAAGAAAGTAAGGTGGGCTCCAGGGTCCCAAAATCCCATTCAAGGACCTAAAGCCCTACTGGGCCTCACTTCTTAAATTTTCCATAGCCTCCCAATAGTGCCACTGGGGAGCTCAAGCCTTTAACACATTGGCCTTGAGGGGACAGTAGGACCCAAACTGTAGTACCCACTGATATGGGAATGGTTAAATAAACTAGGACATTCTGCAGTGAAAGGAATAGCACAAAGGACCTCTAGATATATAGATACATAAGTATATCTCTCTCTCTCTCCCTCTCTCTCTGTATCTCTCTCCCTTTCTCTCTCTCTCTTTCTGTGTGTGTGTGTGTGTGTGTGTGTGTGTGTGTGTGTGTGTATTGTTGTTGTTGTTGTTAGGTGCTGTCGAGTTGGCATCCGACTCATAGCGACCCTGATAGGGTTTTCAATGGCTGACTGTTTCAGGATTGCCTTGGGAGTGGATTGCCAGGTCCTTCTCCGTGTATATATATATGTACACATATATATAGTATACGTGTGTATGTATATATGTATATGTACATATTTGAAGTGTAGTATACCATCAACTCTCTTTTAAGTTTTTGCTTGTAATCATGTAAAGATTCTTTGATATTTGGGGGAGAGGAGGTCAAGCCATTTATTTTGTATAAGCATGAATCAAATTTTATAGAAAGTACAAACGGAACTTGCTCTACAGAGTGTGAGATAGTTACTTAGAAAACATTGTAAGCTGTATTTTGCTATGTTGTTTTATTTTGACCTATGTTTTTTTATAGAACTATAACTTCTGAAAATGTAGTGTATTATGTAGAGACAAGTCAAAATCATCCACATTTTCAAAATTATATCTTAACTATTTATGTAAGATTATAATACATATTTCATTTTTTGAGTATTTTTCTTGCATTGAAATGTTTTAAGTGATTTTTAAAAATTACTAGGATATCTATATTTAAGTAAAAAACAAAATGATTATTTAACCAAATAAGAAATTCAGACAAAACCCTAGTATTCCTAAGATATACATTGGTTGCTATGAAGAAAGGAAGAAGGGAGGCGAATAGGATCAGAGAAGCGGACATGAGCATTTAAACTATATCTATAATTTGTTTCTTTAAAAAGATCTAATTCAAATTTAGCAAAATGTTATGATTTAACAAAATGAGAACTGTTGATTATTTTCTGTCTTTTCGATGCAATGCGATATTTTAATATCTTGTTGTTGTTGTTATTGTTATGTGCCCTCAAGTTGGGTCTGACTCATAGCAACCCTCATATGGTTTTCAATGGCTGATTGTTTTTGGGATTGCCTAGGGAGTGGATTGCCAAGGCCTTTCCCCATTCTTGCTGTGCTAGGGAATGAACCTGGGCCCTCCAAGAGTGCAGAGCAGCACTCTACCAACTGAGCTATACCCTAGCCCAATATCTTCTTAGTAAATGAAAAAAAAAAAAAAACCAGTAATATGTATTTACTAGTAATATTAGGGTATTTGCAAACAATTAAACTATTTGTAGAAAACATCCAGAAATTCTGTCCATTAGATAAATAGGCTCCTACATAGTTATATTTAGAAGCACCACTGTACCTGTCATCCAGAATCAGGCACACTCACTTCCAGTATAAAAAACAGTTCACTATATAAATTAGACCAATTAAATCTGCAGAGTAGGGAATTCAGAGCATCAGAGAATATTCTGAACTCTATAGTCTGAACTGACTGCCTGGTACACACATTTGGGTTTGTAGGAAAATCCAAGCTGTAGTTTGATATTTAATGTGGAGTATTTGGAGCATTTGTGCAAATGTAAACTCTGAAAAGATGGAAGTCAAGTAGTTGGTAGTAGCTTTAGGGATATTCTTGAGTGACAAGCAAAAAAGTCATGGAAAGGGACTGGAAGATGGTGTCTGCACAGGATGCATCTGGGTATCTCCAAGTATGGTGTGTCCAAAACCTGACTAATTCCTACCTTACTTCTCTTTCCAATTGTCATGTACTGTAGACTATTAAAGAATTTCAATCTGGAAGCATAGCAAGAAGGGATTCCAGAAAAGTTATTGTGCAACATTTCCCACATTGACATATCTCAAACCAGAAAGCTCATCTCCCATTCTAGATTGTATTGTCTTCATTCCTAAATCAGAAGTCAATTATCCAAAGAATATTGAGGGGAAAAATGCAGAGTACTAAACGAAAAGGAAAATAAACCTAACTTTACAATAAAAACAACATGCTTACAAATTGATGACAACTACTTCTTAGCAGGAAAGATGGAGTAAAATTCATTGTGCCAAAAAAAGAAAAAAGGAAAATAAGGAGGGGAGATTTTTCTGTTAGAAACCAAAGTGGAGAAAGTGTAATCAAAAGCAATGTAATAGTTACACAATGGAAATAGCAAAAGCCTTATTATTCTGTACCCCACCAACATATATTAATAAAGGAAGGGAAAAAAAGAAACTAAAGTAGAATATATCACATAGATAAAGGAAATCCAGAATCTGCCACTTGAAGTGAGTAACAAAATCTCAACAATTAACATGAGTCATTTTTCCTATGGCTCATTAATCACAGGATAATTTTAAAATTGTTTGTAGGATAAACTTACTGCATTTTGAAATGTATTTCAAATCATCCATAGAGCTAACTCCTTTTAAAATGGAAGGGAAAACTTTTCCTGACCAGAGAAAACCACTCTTATTAAACTCATGCACTAGCCAAGTGTGGTGGTGGGCATCTGCAGTTTCAGCTACACAGAATGCTGAAGTAGAAAGATTGATTGAGCTTAGGAGTTCAGCACCACAATGGACATCATATCAAGACTCATCTCCAATAAGAACAAACAAAATTTTAAAAATTTTAATCAACTCATAGGCTGTTTAAAGAATACCTGTAGAATTATCTCACATCAGACATTGTGACACTTTGTTGTTAGGTGCCATGGAATTGGTTCTGACTTATAGTGACCCTATGTACAACAGAATGAAACATCTTCCTGACACTGTGCCATGCCTGTTACCTGCTATTCATAGGGTTTATCAATTACTGATCATTTTGGGAGTGGACTGCCAGGTCCTTCTCCCATTTTTGCAGTGCTGGGGATTGAACCCAGAACCTCAGAGTACGCAGAGCACCATTCTGCCAACTGAGCTAAACCCTAACCCTTTGTGGTAGTAAGAATTACCGATCCATAGTATAGTGATCCACTTTAAGAATGAGCTACTGAGAAAGGCAATGTAACTTTTATTGCATATCTTTACACTTGTAGCTTCTTGGGTGCATTATACATGTAGGAATTTGCATCAGGCGTTTCATATTTCTTAAGTTTATAGAATTCAACAACATTGATAGTTTTTACATGACTTTGAAAGTACAACATTGAAAAATTTTCAAGTCAAATATTCCTCACATTTATAGAGTTTAGATCCAGTGTACATTTTATGTTTTATAAGGCTATGGAACAACTGAAGACTTTTTCACATTGCTTAAATTCAAGGTTTCTCTTGCTGTGTCTTCTTTCATGGCTTCAAGTTGAATTTGGAGAACTAAAACTTTTCCACACTGTGGTACCATGATAGGCTTTCTCTCCACTAAGCCTTCTCACATATGCTAGTGAGGTTGAGCAAAAAGGGTTTCCTACATTTCTCAGGTAGAATTTCTCTCCAGTAAGTCTTAATGCTTTTAAAAAGAACTGAAACAATGTTTCCCAACATTCCTTAAACTCATAGGGTTTCAGTATAATATTAAATTCTTTCATGTACTGTGACTGAAATGGTTGAAGACCTTACCAAATGATTTACTGAGTGGGTTTTAGGGATGCTGTACCCTAACATTACTACCTGCCCTGAGGAATTCCCCTTCTCGGGACCTCTGCACAGGGAAGATACTGGGTTTTTGGCTCTGTCACAAAAAAGGAATTTTAGGATGAGTCTGTAAGAGAGTGAAGCAGCTTGAAGTTTATTAGGTAAAGGAAAGGGATAGTATATGCTTCAGAATAAGCATGGGTGTTGAGAGAGAGAGAGGTGGTGGGGAGAAAGAGATGCTCCTTGTTGTCGTCACAACGGGGGTATGTATGATTTGGGGCTTTTGAAATTACAGTGCTCGAAGATGTCCCAACAGGTGTCTAGTATAGATTTACAATTTGGAAAGGAGCATTGTTAAAATGTCTAGATTGGGATAGTTGAAGAAATTTCTACTATTTCTAGTCACAAGGTAATTATCTACATCTGTTAACTGCGAAATTACTTAGAGTCTGTTGACTTTAATTATACTCCATATCTGATTTGGCGAGAATCTCAGGGAAGCATTGGTTTCTATAGTTCCCATAGCAGCCTTTCTCTTCTGGTTGTGCTGGAATTCTTGGCTAAGATTCAGACCAGATCCTGAGCTGAAAAATCCTTTTTCTTCCCATGTTCCCCCAATTTTTCCCTTTCTATCCTGCCTCAGGATTATTATCCACCATGTGCCCTTCCATGTTACTGAAACTCCTGAAGGTTATCCCATATAACTTACATTTATAATGACCATCTGTCATCACTCCACTGTGCATTATCATGTGTGTTTGAAGACTCTGGAATAAACAAATGTTTTCCCATATTCTTTACATTCATAGGGCTTCCTTCCAGTATGTGTTCTCTGTGATTTTGAAAGTGACTAGAACAACTGAAGGCTTTCTTGTGTTGCTTACTATCATGAGGTTTCTCTCTAGTCTGGGTGGTTTCATGATTTTGAAGATATTCTAAATGTTTAAAGGCTTTGTCACATTATTTACATTCATAGAGTTTCTCTTCAATGTGAGTTGTTTGAGGAAACTCACAGTGTGAAAAAAAATTGTTTCTTTTTTTTTCAATTTATACATGTTTTGTGTCTTTTTCCTTGCTACATAGGTTGGCTAGGACTATTGTTTTTCTTTTTCTTTCTTCTGTTTCTTTTCAATTTTTAACATAGCCACCCATTGTTAGAATCAGGAAGTTTCTTTGTATTCCATGTATTCTAATATACATATATACATACATATGTATACATATATAATATTCCATGTATTCTAATACACATATATCTAATATATATATATACACACATATTGTATGTTCAGTACATATATGTGTGTGTGTGTGTGTGTGTATATATATATATATATTTGTTGTTAGGTGTCGTCAAGTTGGTGTCTGACTCATAGCAACCTTACATACACTAGGTGAAACACTGCTATCAGTGCTTCTCTGCTGTTCATAGGGTTTTCAATGGCGGATTGATTTTTGGGAGTGGGTTGCCGGGTCCATCTCCCAAGCCTACAGCACCTGGTGTTCCCAGGTGGTCTCGTATCCAAGTACTAACCAGGCCCAACCCCGCTTAGCTTCCGAGATCTGACTGGATCTCATGCCACAGTGCTATGGCTGCAGGCGTGTGTGTGTGTGTGTGTGTGTGTGTGTGTGTGTGTGTGTGTGTATCACCAATGAAATATAAACTGTAAGTTTAATAGTTATATATTTACATTTATATTTCAATGGTTTTTGGATTTATAGTGAACTAGTACTGTTTACAAGAAATATATTTGATTTTTTGTCCCTGGTTCTTGGCACAGGGCTCCTAAAACCTTTGGAATTTCCTGAGTTATGGGAGTGTCCTTTGTTATAACAATCCCCTTTTAATCACATCTGAGTTCATGCTATTGAAGTGACTTAGATGGAGCCCCGAGATAGCCTTAGAATAGGGTTCCTCACCAGAATGACCAAGTAACTAGAGAGTTAGACATTTTAGTGCCCCACCAGCCTCTGGCCTCTGAGGAAGTGAGGCCAGTGGGCTGAGAATTGAGCTCTGTAACCACTCTTGAATAGCCAGATCCAGAGAGTTTCCAGGTTGGTGAACATGTCAAAGTACTGGGAAAGTGGTGTGCTGGAGAGAGAATGGAACCTCTATGCCTCCTTCCCCCACATTCCTTGCCCTATTCATCTCTTCCATTTGACTGTTCTCTGAGTTGTATCATCTATGATAAACTAGTAAACATAAATAAAGTGTTTTCCTTAGTTCTGTGAGACATTCTGGCAAATTTTGGTCATGAGAACTCCACTTTATGGCTGTGTAGCCAGTTAGTAGATGTATGGGTGGCCCAGAACTTGTAGTTGGCACCTGAAGTTGGCACAGTCTTATGCAACTGAGCCCTTTTACTTGTAAGATCTGATGCTAACTCTTGATAATGTCAGAATTATATTGAATCATTGACTACTAAGTTTGTGGCCAGAGAAGTGGAAAATTGATTGGTGTTGGGAAAGATACCACATATTTGGTGTTGGCGAAAGAAAAACTTCACAGGTACAGCATAGATCTTCAACAAATATTTATTAAATAAATGATTTTATTTTGTCCTTAGACTCATTTTATTATTTCTTTTAATGGTACTAGGGGATTGAAACCAGGGCCTCATGCATGCTAGGAATGTACCAGTGAGCTGCTTTTTTATTTTTTTATTTTGAGAAGGGTCTTGCTAAGTCGTGCATGCTGCCTCTGGTCTAAAGTCACAATCCTCCCGCTTCAGCCTCCTGAGTTGCTGGGATTATAGACATGTGCCACAGCACTCAGTTTTTATTAGACCTCATTTTAATATTTCTTCTCTGCCTTTTGGCTAAGATCAAAAGAATATCTTTAATTTTTATAAGAGTGTTTTTGTTTGTTTCTTTGTTTGTTTTGTGTTACTTGAATTTGAACCCAGGCCTCACACATGCTTTGCAAGTTTGCTATCACTGAACTGTACCTTAAGTTCTGCAGGCTGCCTCTGGCCTAAATTTGCAATCCTCTTCCCTCCACCTCCAGAGTTGCTGGGATTATAAGAATGTGCAACCATGCCTGGCTATGAGTTATGTTATGAATTAGAGCAAATAGATATGTAACTTCTTAACTTTGTTATAAAATAATCCATATTTAATTAATTAAAAATACTGAGTAAACATTTACCTTCTTCCAAATTTTGCCCTTTATGTTTAAAGATTAAAATGAATGTTAATTTTTTTTTAACATTCATTGGTATGTGATTCATTGTGATTGTGATTCATTGAGAGATCCTACTTCTAAGTAAAAAGTCTTCACAACTGGTTACTTTCAACTGTAGAATTACATTTCAATGATCCATATACTTGTGATAGAGCTTAGGAAATATTCCACATTTTTGAAGTCAAGGATTTGTCTGTTTCTATAAAAGAAAATTTTATTTCAGTATAGTTCAAGTTAGTAGTGCTTGTTTGAATGCCCAAGATCTTTCATTACCTTATTATAGATGTTTATCTTTATCCTCCAGGTGTAGTCTATACATGTACCTGCCAGCATCTTTTTTAAAAATTAGAAAGAAAAAATCATTTTAGTGTCAGGTCTGACACATTATCTAATACTAAATACTCTTCAAATGTTGCCAAATATAAATCTGTCCAGAATATGCTTGATGGACACGGATATCCTGGAGTGGCTCCCAGAATTTACTTCTAAGGTGCCCTTCATAGAGTGCTAAAACAAATTGTAATCTTGACTTGCACCCATTAGGGTAGCTGTTAGGGTTGAGAAGAGAAAGGTAGTAGATAATATTTGACACCACTGAGTGACCAGGTACTATATAGGGCTTTCCTAGATATAAGTACATGCACTTGTGTGGTCAGTAAGTAGAAACACAGGCACAAAAGGTCTTCTAGGTCTTCTTCTGTCATCAGTTATTCTATAGGTAAATAACCTTAATATGTTAAAATAAATTAATGCAAAAAAATAAGCTATAATTTGACATCCTTATAGTCTTTTTCCTTTTCCCATTTAGTGTTTGTTAATAAGCATACCTAGTTTTTCCTCACCTTTTAGCATAGTACACTTAAAATTTTGCTTTTTTCTATTTACCATATTTTTATACCTTTTGGCATTTGGCATTCTTTTTGACTTTTATGTACTTAAAAAATAAGCCAGACATACAGAAACACACAAAAAACTTGACTACATACTGTCTCAATTGTTTTCTCTATCTAGAGACACTGTTGTTACTTTTTGTATATATTTTCACAGATATTTAACATATCCTTAACATAAATATTAGTATAATGTCCTTCTAGAATTCTTCCCTTTGCTTTTTTCCCATTTAAACTAGTATTACCAGTGCATATATAGAACTGCTCCATTCTTCATAAGAGTTGGATAGTATTTTCCCAAATTGATATGCCAAGCTAATTAATCACTCTTATTGATAGACAATTATGTTTCTTTCTCTCATTTTTTTTATTACAATCTGGGTAATGTTTCTAGAGCACAATCTTCAGACATGTAGAAATATCTCTGTGGAATCAATTCTTAGAAATGGGATTATTGAGTCAAATTTTATGCCATTAAATTTGATATATATTGCCAGGTTGCCCCTGCAAGGAGAGGGTACCAGTTTATTCTTCTGCCAATAATATATAAAAGCTCCCACTTTCCCAAGTTCTTGAATCCACAAGGTAGTATCAAATATTTTTCTTTGCCAGTGCAAAAAACAAAAACTGTATTTGAAGTTTTAATTTTCTTTTTTCTTATGAATAAGGCTGAGTATATTTTCAAATACCTAAAAGAAATCAGCATTTTCTTTTCTACAAACTGTTTTCGTATTTTTTTCTAACTTTTTTTTCTGGGTCATTGATCTTTCTCTTCTTTATTTTAAGGGTAAAGCAGTATACGTTAGCACACTTAGTACACCTAGTACACTTGTACTGCCAGGTACTCAGGGGTTAGAGGTGGCAGGATCACTTCAGCCCAGAAGTTTGAGACCAGCCTGGGCAACACAGACTCATTTCAAACAAACAAACAAACAAACCTTTCTTTGATTGATTTATCATATATTACACATTTATGGTCTGTAGCCGTAGCACCCTGGTATCTGATCCCACCTGATCTCAGAAGCTAAGCAGGGTTGGCCTGGTTAGTCCTTGGATGGGAAACCGCCTGGGAATTCCACATGTTGCAGGCTAGGGAGAAGGAGCTGGCAATCCACTCCTGAAACAATTCGCCATTGAAAACACTGTGAATAGCAGAGAAGCACTGACAATAGTGCTAGGTATGGCACAGCATTGGGGAGTATTTTGTTCTTTTGTACACAGAGTCACTATGAGTTGGACCCAACTCGAAGGCACGTAACAACAACAACAACAGCAACACATTTATGTAATTTTTAATTTTTTTTCATGGAGGACATAACTATAGATTTATCAACAGCATAATATTTCACTTGATAAATATATTATTCTTAGCATTTTCTTTTTTTCCTCTGTTTCTCTTTTTTTTTTTTTCCTAAGCTGGGGATAGAATCCAGTTCCTTGTGTATGCTAGGCAAGTGCTATACCACTGAGCTACATTCCTGGCCCAACCATTTTCTTTC
>VMDO01036932.1:0-14785 GCA_007922755.1 Pedetes capensis
AGAAAGCAAAAGATGCATTGCATTGAGAAAAGCTGTTGCAAAAGACCTCTTTAAAGTGTTGAAAAGTAAAGATGTCACATTGAAGATAAACGTGTGCCTAGCTCATGCCATGGTATTTTCAGTGGCATCATATGGTTGTGAAAGCTGGACACCAAATAAGAGACACAGGATAAGAACTGATGCATTTGAATTATATTGCTAGAGATGAATGATGAATATACCAGACTACCAGAAGAACCAACAGAACCACCCTAGAAGAACTGCAACCAGAATGCTCCTTCAAAGCAAGGATGGCTTGACTGCATCTGATGTATTTTGGACATGTCATTTTTGTTGTTGTTGTTGTTAGGTCCTGTCGAGTCGGTATCCGACTCATAGTGACCCTCACAGGGTCTTCAATGGCTGACTGTTTCAGGATTGCTTTGGGAGTGGATTGCCAGGTCCTTCTCCCATTTTTGCAGTGCTGGGAATTGAACTCGGAACCTCAGAGACTGCAGTGCAGCACTCTACCCACTGAACTAAATCCCAGCCCGGACATGTCATTAGGAGGGACAAATCCTTAGAGAAGGACATCATGTTTGGGAGAGTGGTGGGTCAACAACAACAACAAAGGAAGTCCCTCAACTACATGAATTGACATTGTCTCCAACAATAGGGTTAAACATAAAAAAATATGTGCCTGGAACAGTCAGGAAGTGTTTCATTTTGTTGCACACAGGGTCACTAGGAGTTGGACCCAAATAGACGGCACCTAACAATTTGTTAGATTAGCTAATGGTCTGTTGATCTTATTTACCTTTTTAAAGAATCAACTCTTAGTGTCATTGTTTGAGTTATTCTTTTAGTTTCCATTTCATTGTTATCTATTCTTATCTTATTTCTTTTCATCTACTAATTTTGGGGGTTTGCTTGCTCTTGTTTTCCTAATGCTTTAAGGTACATCATTAAGTTATTTGAGCTTGCTCTCATTTTCTTATGTAAGCATCCATAGCTATAAACTTCCTTCAGAACTACTTTTGCTGTATCCCAGAGGTTCTGATAGGTTGTTTTCATTTTCATTCTAGGAATTTTTTCCATTTCCTCCCTGATTTCTTCAGTGACTCACTGATGATTCAAGAGTGCATGGTCCCATCTCGATGTATTTATACAATTTTTTCTCTTGCTATTGATTTCTAGTTTTATTTCATTATGATCAGCTAAGACAGAAAAAATACCTCTGTATTTGTTAAGACTTGCTTTGTGCCCATAAATGTGGCCTATTTTGGAGAACTTTCCATGTGCATATACATTATAATCATGTCTTCTCAATGGACTGTTCCATTTATTAATATGTGTAGACCTTGTTCATCTCTTCTAATTACACTTTTGCTGAACTCTACCTTGTCAGATATCAGTTTAGCAGGGCCTCCACCCCCATATATTTTTGTATCCTCCTGCTTCCTCTGCTTAGTAAATCCTTTTTGATTCTTTTATTTTCAGTCTGCTTGTTTCCTTGCCAGTGAGGTGAGTTTCTTGGAGACAAGATAATTGTTGGCTTTTTTTTTTTTTTTTTTTTTGGTGGTGCTGGGGATTGAACCCAGGGCCTCACACTTGCATGTTTTCCAAGTGCTGGAAGGTGCATGCCCAGCCCATGTTTTTACTTTTTGAGACAGGGTCTCGCTAAATTATGTAGACTGCCTCTAGTCTTGAACTTGTGATCCTCCTGCCTCTGCCTTCCTAGTTGCTGGGATTACAGGTATGTGCCACCATGCCGAGCCCTGGTATTATTTTTTAATCCACTCAGCTAGCCTTCATTTTTTAAGGGGAACATTAGTCCCATTTAGACTTAGGGTTAGTATTGACAGAAATTTGGTGTTTCCTGTAGTTCTGCTGGTTGTTTTCGTAGTTGGTTTGAGTATTGGTTGTTCTTTCCTTTTTCTCATGTTCCGGCTGGGGGTATGGTGGTTTACTAGTTTGGACACGTTCCTTTCTTGGATCTCATTTGTCCCTGTGTTCCTCTCATAAAATTTCTTGCCCGAGTTCTCATATTTGTGTCTTTGTTCTTTCTCAATGTGTAGGATTCCTTGAAGTATTTTCTATGCCGACTTACTGGTCACAAATTACTTAAGTTTGTGCTTATCTTGCAAGGTTTTTATTTCTCCTGTTTTAAAGGACAACTTTGCTGGGTACAGTAATCTCGTTTGGCAGTTATTTGCTTTCAGAGCTTAAAATAGGTTATTTCATCTTTTCTGGATTTTAGGGTTTGTGCTGAGAGGTATAAAGTTACTCTGAGTGGTTTGCCTTTGTAGGTGAGTTGTTTTTTTCTTGCAGCCTTTAGTTTATTTACTTTGTGGTTTTATCATTTTAACTATAATGTGACATTAACTGATTCTTTTCTAGTCAGGTGTGTTTGGAGTACTAAATGCCTCTGGTGTTTGGGTGTCTATTTCTTCCCTTATGTTTAGGAAGTTTTCTGCTATTCCTTCATTGAGTAGGTTTTCCATGCCTCTAGTTTTAGTCTTAGCACTTTCTCCTATCCAATTGATTCTTAGGATTGTTCTTTTCCACATGTCCCTGAGTTTTTAAAATTATGGTCATATTCTTCAGGGTTTTTTTTTTTTCTGAGTGTAGTATTTTAATTTAATCTAATTTAACTTTAGTTTTTTGAGACAAAGTTTTGCTGTGTAGCCCAGGGTGGCCTGGAACTCACTTTGTAGGCTAGCCTGGCCTTGAACTTGGATCAATCTTCCCGTCTCTGCCTCCACAGTGTTGGGCTTACAGGGATGTACCACCACGTCACCCAGGGATGCACCACATCAACCTGGCTTTGTGTGTACATCTACAACTTTGTCTTCCTTGACATTCTTTCTTCTGCTTCATCTCATCCCTTGGTGTTACTTTCCACTGTGTTCTTTTTTATTTGGTTTATTGTGCTTCCCACTTCCAAACTTTGTTTGGTTTCTTTTTCAAGATGTCAGTTTCTTTGATTTTTTTCATTTTACTTATTTTTCTATCCATTACCTCAATTGACTTCATTTCATTTATCTGTTTATTTGGTCTACTCTGGGGTCAGTAATCATTTTTATAAATAGACTTCTGAATTCTTTGGTATATCTACTGTTTCAGAACCTCTGGTTTTAGTTACTGAGGAGTTATAGTCTTTTGGAGGAGTCATACTGACTTTCTTTTCCATATTTCTTGTATTTGTGTTGTGACTTCCACATTTTCTGGTATGTTTTTGTTTTCCATTTAAATTAGGGGTCTTCATGGTATACACACACTTTTAAGGGCTTTGTCCCTAGTATTGCTCTGAATACACAGGACACACTACTGTTAGAGCAACAACTCCAACCAAAACCAGATTTACAAGTACAAATAAATTCAACTGAAGCCAGCTATTACTGACCAATTACCATAGGAAAGCAGGTGGCAGGGATAGTGTAGAATGAGCTATGAAGTTGAACATTATAGTAGAGGTAGAAATAATAGGGGGCTAGGATTTGGCTCAGTGGGTAGAGCGCTGCACTGCAGTCTCTGAGGTCCCGAGTTCAATTCCCAGCTCCGCAAAAATGGGAGAAGGACCTGGCAATCCACTCCCAAGGCAATCCCGAAGCACTCAGCCATTGAAAACCCTATGAGGTTCGCTATGAGTCGGATACCGACTCCACGGCACCTAACAACAACAAGACATAATAGAGAACCAAGGAGGAGATTTGGAGAAACAATTTTAGAAGAGCAAGCAGAAAGGAGAATGTTACGAAGCAGGTAAGAGGAAAGCAGGCAATAAATTTGATTACCTAGTGTAGAAAAATTGCACATAAAAAGTTATTAAGCCAGACAGGGTGGTGTACATCTGTAATCCTGGCAACCCAGGAGACTGAGGCAAAAAGATTGTGAGTTCAAGGCCTACACAATTCAGCAAGACCCTAAGTATAAAACATATAAAATTTTTATTGTTAAAAATAAACGAGTACATCTAATACAAAAGTATAGCTATAAGATAGCAAGGATAACATAATGGGGAAATGGGTGGGGGAAGGACCACTAGTGAGACAAGTTCTTTATGGATCCTCCAGTATTGGGTTGTGCCAAGTGGAAAAGGTATTCAGGTCAAGAAGCTCTGTGGGGACTGGGAGAGGTCAACAGGGCACTGAGATCTCTACTGGAGGGCAGGACTCTGCTTTCAGATACTACCTGTTTCACACTTGTCTTATGGAACAGAGAAAGGTTTGGGAGACTGGTGTCCCTCTTGGCTTCAGCATTGGATTTCTTTCTCAGCACCTCACATAGATGCTGAACCGATGAGAGGTAGATCCTGTGTTGTGGATGATGCTTTGGGTGAATGAGTGTCCTTCAGACCTGACATCAGTGTTGGAGTCCAGTGTCAACACTCCAGTCCAATAAATGAGGCCTATCACTGTGCTGCTGATTCATCAGCTCCACAACTGATTCATTTACTCAGACTGGGACTTGCCTTCAATCCGCTGATTTGTCAGCTATGCTGCTGATTCACAAATGAATATTCTTTACTGTCTATGCCCCACCTACCCAAAACTTTTCACTGCCTTCACTCAGGTTCCTCTCTCTCCAAAAGTGTCCTATGTTATTGTGTTCCTTGGGACTCTGACTTCTACTGTCTCTTGGATATCCGCCCCCTCTCCCAGTGGCCTGGTTTTAGGCAATTGGTTCCCACCAGCAGGGATAGTTGGTCATATTGCTCTGACCTTGGAGAGGTGTTTCAATGGAATTATTTCTCCAACGCTGCCCTTAGCTGTGGGTCAACCACTCTTATTTCAGATCCCCCAGCTGGAGTTGTGGGATAGCCCTGATGACAGGCTTTCCAGGCTCTTTTATGTATCATCATGCTGAAGCATTAGGCAATGTGCAAACCTTGAGAGAGTGGTGGAGTTCCCCTCCCACTGGTGGAGTTCCACAGGTGGAGTTCCCACTGATTATAGAGCCAGTGCTCAGGTGAGTTATTTTCTTTCTCCTGCATATGTTTTCTTGTTCTGTGTGAATCTGGTTGTGGAAACTTATTGTATTTTCTAACTCAGTTTCCTTTTTTCCTGGGACTCAAGTTACTCCTTTGTTACTGTGGCACTTTTCATTCAAAGAGTTACGTAGAGGGTGCCTCTAATCGGCCATCTTCCCCACACATCTCCTACCATTTTATTTTTGTGCTACTTTTTAGAACACTTGCTCAGATCTGTTGTCTAAACTATCTATTCTTCTCATTATTACTTCATACCTTTCCTCATCTATAAAATGAAGACTAAAGAATTTCCCTTAAAAATGCCAAATAAGTGCAAGAGAATCTGATTACAAGAGTTGCCCACTTAGAATACTCAAATGTCCCCTTTTCCAACCACAAAGTATATCAACAATCAGGAAGATGGTAATATGCATCATTAAGAAACCTCAGACATGGAGCTGACTAGACAGGGACTTTAAAGGAACCATCTTGACACTTATACAGGCATAGGCAGACTCAAGTAAGGAAGGGACACTAGGCAAAGGATGCATACATGAAATTATGTCAATAAGCAGAAAGGAATTAGAAAGGAACACACAACATTTACAGAGTTGCAAATTTGTAAGGAACTAAAATGAAAAATCCACAGATGTTTTGTATTAGTATGTGTGTTAGAATTTTCATGATTATGCCAAATACCTGAGAGGAAAAATCTCAAAGACAGAAAAGATTTATTTTGCATTATAGTTTTAGTCCACAGACATCTGGCTCCATGGCTTTAGCATGTGGCAAGACGGAAACATCATGGTGAAATGCATGGCAGAGGATAAATGCATAAAGAAAATGTGGTATATATACACAATGGAAAAATATTTAGGCATAAAGAACAAAGCTTTATTTGCAGGAAAAAAAGATGGAACTGAAGATCATCATGTTATAAGCCAGATAAAGACAAGGATTACATATTCTCATCTGTGAAATGTAGGGGGTGGGAGACAACATAAAGTAAAGTAGAAGGAAAACAATCAGAGTTAAGGAAGGGGATAGATGAGGGGGAAGAGGAGGATAAGGGAAAGTTAAGAAGGATAGATATGAACAAGTAGTTATTGTCATGTATGGAAAAGTTGCAATGAAACTCATTATTCTATTTAATGTGCACTTAAAATGACAGGCTTACAGACTTAAAAAGAAGATGCAATTTTTTGCTGTCACCTAGAAAAAATTTAAATATTAAGAAATGGGTAGGGAGTAGGAATATACTTATCAAAGTATTAAATTCTTTAGTTGTATACTAGGAATAAAGTCAAGAAATCTATTGTAAAACATGAGTTAACCACAATGTGTTTTATTCTGGGAAATCACCATGGGATTACGTTTTAAGCATTATTACAACAGAAAATGATAGGTATGTGACACTTGATTTTGTGCAGTCCCAAGCAGTGGATCAAAATGAATGCTGGCCTGCTGGAACCACACAGTGGGTGGCTATAAAGTGCTGCATGGAAATTCAGGGAACAGAGATCCAAGATGGCACTGTTTAGTGGACCTCAATGCATCAAGGGTAGCCTTGGCCCTTCCCATTGCACCCTTCTCCAAGTAGGCCCTACCACTCAAGGTCTGTGATGGGGGGCAATGGAAGAGATCCCATAGCCTTCAGTATTACTCTCCCATTGCCTCGATGAATAGCATGTAGCTTACGTAGCTTCCTTCAAGCCATATCATCTCCTATGTATGGTCACTTGGACACACCTGTGGTCTTCACCAAGCCTACTTTCCTGACACCTCTAGGCTGCAAGTTATCCAAATGGTCACATTCTACTTCCCTTATATTTATGCCCTTACATTTATTTCAATCATCTCTCTATCCTTGCATCTTACTACAAAGAGGTAATAGAAATCATGTAGTCACCCAAGCACTACAGCTTAGAGGGTTTTTTAAAAACCCAATTAACTCTGTCAGCACACTGAAGTTCTGCATTCTAGTAAGTTCCAAGACAATGACATAATTCAAATTCTTTGCCAATTTGTCACATGGATGACTATTCACTTAGTTTCCAAAAAGTCCTCCTCTCTTCTAAGACCTCATCAGAGTAGACATCATCATCCGTGTTTCTGTCAATGTTCTGTTCAAGGCCTGATAAGTAACATCGAACAGGATTCAAGCTTGTCTTATATCTTCTGTTCTTCTGAGTCCTCAAAAAATCACCCTCCATTATCCAGTCACAGCAATACAAGCTTTTCCCAGCATCTATGTCTCAATTGTTCCAGCTTCTACCTACTATGTATTTCTAAATTTTTAAGATTTTCTTACAGCCACACCCTATTTCTCTTTCTTCAATTCATTTTCTAACTCTGCTTTGTGAAAATATTAACAGAAAAGTTGAGATTGGATAATTTGTGAAATATAAAAGTTTATTTCCTCATGGTTCTGGAGGCTAATGAGTCCAAGATCAGGTAACTAGCACCCATGAAAAGGATCCATGGTGACAGTCATGTTGCTGCACCCTCACATGACAGCAGGTGGAAGGGCAAAAGTAGTCAAATTCTCTTCTGCAATCCCTTTTCAAGAGTAGCCTTGATGAATTCATGAACGCACAGCACTCATGATCTATAAACATCTTGCCTGTGAAAAGGATCCATGGGACAATGCTCCTGCACGAGGGATTAATTTTCTCACATAAAGTTTCTTTTCTTTTTTCTTTTTTTCTTTTTTTTTTTTGCAAACATGGTGACCATAGCATAGGACTACATGTCAGTTTTGAGTTGGAGTCTATGACCTGGATCCTATATTTTGAGGACCACATACATATGATTTTAACTTATAACCTCAGGAATGCCAATGAAGTGTTGATATGAAGCCATATTCTGCAGATCAATATTTACTGATCATTCACTCTATTGTAGCCTATAGCCATACCACTATGGTGTCTAATCCTGTTAGATCTCGGAAGCTAAGAAGGATCGGGCCTGGTTAGTACTTGGATAGGAAACCACCTGGGAACACCAGGTGCTGTAGGCTTGGGAGAAGGACCTGGCAGCCCACTCCCAAAAACTATCTGCCATTGAAAATCTTAGGAATAGCAAAGAAGCACTGACAATACTGTTTCACCTGTTGTACACGGGGTCACTATGATTTGGACACCGACTTGATGGCACCTAAAAACAACACTACTCTACTGTGGGAGCTCTTCTATAAAAATTTTTGCATATGACATCTGTAACAGTCCCATGAGATTAGCATTCTGTGAAGAGTATTCAACTCAATAGGTAGAGCCCCGTAAAGTTTGAAACTCAATGTTATGGACCTCCACCCTGCCCCAGAAATCCTAAGTCTCTGGGGGCTGAGAGTCTGAAAGGAATTCATGCTGTGAAGAGTAATAGAGACTATTAGGTGGGTATGGGGAAGATGCATTAGAGAAGGGCTATGGTAGGTCCCTCCAAGGACATGGAGCTGAGACCCAAAGGATGAAAATAAGATGGTCACAGAAACAGCATACGAGGAGGGAGGAACTGCCAGGGTCACGGCTGGTGCTGGAACTAACCCTCATGATTAATGGGATGATGTATCTATTGTAATTAGTACAAATACTCATGCGATATTTACTCTCAAATACAGCTATAATGTAGCCACGTCAGTCTTTTGTATTGCCTATGAGTATTAGTGTGATGTTATTACTGCCAATTTTATCATGGTGCTGTGTGAACTGGCTCCGTATATCCTCATTTTGCTGTGCTTCTTACAAACTGATGAACTCCTTTAAGAAAAGAAGTACTATCTAGCCAGGTGTGGTGGCACATGCCTGTAATCCCAGCAGCTCGGAAGCCAGAGATAGGAGGATCACAAGTTCAAGGACAGTGAAGCCTGCATAACTTAGCAAGACCCTCCTTAATATAAAAAACTGCAAAGGGGCTGGGAGTGCAGCTCAGTGCTAGAGCACTTGCAAAGCATATGCTAGGCCCTGGGTCCAGCTCTTAAGTATATATATTTTTAAAAAGTCCTATATAATTCAAACATTATTTTACTAGAGGTTTACTTATATAAATGTATAAGACATCTTTATTTTTGTGGGAGGGATTATATGTCCAGTAGTTTTAGCTATTAGCAATTGTGAAGGAAGTGGAATGAGTTTACAGAATATGGGAAAATGGCAGAAAGACCGCTGTGAAGTAACCACAGGTTAAGAGAAGAAATCTCATAATAAGCCAATTTATCAGTCCTCTTGAATACAGAAAAAAATTTGAAAAATCAGTGAAAGGGATAAAAGCTGCAAGGGTGGCTGGCAGGAAAAGTGGTGTGACAAGAGGCTGGAGGGAGCCCAGCAATAGGAGTGAGGGACACTTGGAAGTGTGACCCCAGCAAGAATGAAAATTACAAAATTCTAAGCCAGGCATGGTGGCGCACACCTGTAATCCCAGTGACTCAGGAGGCAAAGGCAGAAGGATCCCGAGGTTGAGGCCAGAGGCAGCCTGTGTAACTTAGAGAGACCCTGTCTAAAAATAAAAATAGGCTGGGAGTGCAGCTCAGGGGCAGAATGTTCACAAAGTATGTGCAATGCCCTGGGTTCAACCCCTCAGTACTGAAGAGAAAAAACAAATCCAAGTGAAGAATAACAAGCCAAAGTTCCAGATATGAATTCTACAGTTTCTTACTAAAAATCCTAAGTCAAAGCACTATAAACCGAGCCTATCTGTGCAATATAACCCCTGTTAACGAAGTAATCAAGCCTGGACAGTGAAGTCTCTTAGATTCAAACTCCCTTCTTTCCACTCCTGTTGATACATCATAGCCTAATTGGGGAAAGACTCAAAGAGCCCAGTGTCATTTAGCTCAGTGTGGTATTTCAACGAGTGGCTTATGCAGGAAGCTGGAAAGCACAGAGCCAATGATCCTGGCACTTTTGGAAAGCAACACAAAGATTTCTCACGGACATGACACCTGAGCCGAGTCTCTGAGGGAAAACTGAAACCAGCCCAGTGTTAAAGGCTCCTGTTGGCAGAAGCGCTCATTCTCCATCAGTCCTGTGACCAGGAGCTGAGCCTCAAGCACCACACCAGTCAGGCTCCCACAGCTTTGGCCTTCTGAATGCCACAGATGATGGGAAGAGACAGCAGGGAAGCAGCCAACAGCAGATCAAAAGTAAGGTGCTTTGAGCTGGGCACAGTGGCACACACCTGTAATCCCAGCAGCTCAGGAGACGGAGGCAGGAGGATCGCAAGTTCGAGACCAGAGGCTGTCTGTGTAACTTAGCGAGACCCTGTCTCAAAAAGTAAAAAAATGGGCTGGGGGCGCAGCTCAGTGGTCCAGCACTTACAGAGCATGCAGGCACGAGGCCCTGGGTTCAACCCCCAGTACCGCAAAAAAAAAAAAAAAAAAAAAAAGTGCTTTTTCTCCTGGTGGCCACCCTGCTGTGCTGAGAGAATGGGATTTCTTTTGTCCTCTGCAATAGGCCACTGCTCTGATGAAGAAGCATTAACACCCTGCAAAAACCCAGTGTCTCAGTGGTTCTGGTCACTTCTCCTACCTGTTGCTCCTGAAGGAATTCTGATAAACATTCATGTCCACTGTTGCTGGCCTCATTATGGGCCACATTTACCACAGGCTTTCCTTTATCCATCTCCCACCTGAGTTTTGAGTGTGCTACCCATTTCTTGGGCTGGGATTTAGCTCAGTTGGTAGAGCGCTGCGCTGCAGTCTCTGAGGCCCCGAGTTCAATTCCCAGCACCGCAAAAATGGGAGCAGGACCTGACAATCCACTCCCAAGGCAATCCCGAAACAGCCATTGAAAACCCTATGAGGGTCGCTGAGTCGGATACCGATTTGACGGCACCTAACAACCCATTTCTCTTCTGAACCTTCTTGAGAACAGAGGACTTTTTGAGTTGGGATCAACAATGTTTGTAAAAACAAAGGAGGATTAGGGGCTATTTCAGGTAGATCCATATGCAATGATCATGCAATGAAGTGACCAATCATGTAAGGATATGAGGCTGGACTAGTGCATTAGGTCAAGTTACAGTAACAGATTACCATGAGCCAAGGGGCTGGAACACAAGATAGTTATTTCTCAGTGTCATGGAGCCTGGCAAGCCCACGATGCAGGTGGGAGCCACGCTGGTTCCCATCTTTCTGACTTGCACATGGCAAAGTGTCTGCCAGGTGCCCACATGGCAGAGAGCGATTCCATGCTCTCTACTCTTCTCAGCAGGATGCTAACCATATCATTAGGACCCAACCACGTGCACTGGTACGATCCTAATTACTATTACACGCCCCAACTCTAAATTTCATCCAGGTGCAGTTTGCAGCTCCCAAGTACAAAATGAGAAGAAAATAGTACATGTCAAGGGGTCAATCAGAAAGAAATTTAAAACCGGGGCCATTTGCCTATCCTAGAACACTACACTAGGGGCTGGTATTTGGCTCAGTGGGTAGAGCGCTGCGCTGCAGTCTCTGAGGTCCCGAGTTCAATTCCCAGCTCCGCAAAAATGGGAGAAGGACCTGGCAATCCACTCCCAAGGCAATCCCGAAACAGTCAGCCATTGAAAACCCTATGAGGGTCGCTATGAGTAGGATACCAACTTGATGGCACCTAACAACAACAACAACAACAAGAACACTACACTACTTATTAGCTTCAAGGTTCAAGAATGGACAGAGGAATTTCAGAATGCCAGGTAGAAGGAAATGGAGGGCTGGACGCCATGATCCATGCCTGTAATCCCAGGAATAGGGGACTGAGGCATGAGCTTACAAGTAACAAGGCCAGAGGAGGTTTGAGCAACTTAGCAAGACCCTGCCTCAAAATCAAAAATAAAGGCACAGAGGGTGCAGCTCAGTGGGAAAGTGCTTGCCTAGCGCGTGCAAGTCCCTGAATTCAACTTCCAGACCTGAAACACAACAAAAACAAAAAACCAGAAAGAATACTGAGGGAGCAGTTTTCTCATGAAAGGACAAACAGTGATGCCATGAACACCACACAGGAGAACGCTAGGATTACATAAACCAAGAATCTCATGGGGAGGACCCAGGGACACAAGAGGAAGCACACTGAGTAGGTGAAGATCAGGTTTATTTAAGGAAGGAGAGAAGAGACAGGGAGAGGGAAGAGATCAGAGGTAGAGTAGCAGTTTAGACAGGCTGTGGCCAGGCAATGGAGACGTCCTAGTTGAAGGGACCTGCTTTGCAGGCACCCAGAGGCCAGGGGTGGTCTGTGGCTTTTATATCGCAGGCAGGTTCTTTGTTGGAGGCTTGAGGGGTGGGGTTGGGTTCCTTGCAGGGAGGGAAAGGGAAGGAGAGAGAGAGGTGGGAAGTTTGGAATCTCATGAATGGTCAACCTTTGGGGGCTGGTGACCTCCTGTTATCTCAAGACCTTGGAGCTCAGGAGAGAGGAGGGGAGGGAGTCCTCTCAGGATCCTGGAGCTCAGGGGAGGGGAGGGAGCCCTTGGTCCCCACAATTAGCACTGAAAATAAAGACACAGGTAAGAGCTTGACAAGTAGTCTCAATGGATGGTGCACACTAGCAATTCTGTTATGACAAAAATTGCCTTGGGCATCATTATTTCTCTATGCCTTGCACAGTATGTTCAGTGACTATTCACTGCAATGGTGAGTGCAGTTATACCTTGCAAAAAACAGAAGTCAGGGCTGAGAATAGATCTTTCTTATGAAATTAATTTTGTTTAAGTTACAGAAAGTATGGATACTTATGAGTATTTATAGAAATATATATCATTCAAACTGAGGTCCAAAAACAAATGGATGTAAGTTATATTGTGCTGGAAGAACCACCACTGTGGAGAACTGTCCTGGGCAAAGAAGCACATGTGGTCACATCTCCTCAGAGGTGGCTTTGTATAAGATGGAAGGGCCTGAGAGGAGACCTCAGGCTTTTCACCAAGAGTCCCACAGCAGGAGCCAGGGTCCAATTTTCCTTTCCATCTCAGCCTGACAAGGTGCACAGCTCTGTGTGTGCACACAGGTGGCTTCCTGCTTGCTGTGGTTGTCAAGAATTAAAATTACTTTTTATTGCAACATTTGAAAGATTTTTGTATATATGATTTCTGCATTACCATGGCCTTAAATATGGGAAAGAGTCATAAAACCTACAGAACTCAGAGAAACATCAGGAAATGAGAAAGGATAGGGTAACTTATGCTGTCATTTCAGATCTCTAAATATTTTAAATAAAAGCACGTGGAAATAAAATTGAGCTGGGTATTAATTTGGCCACTCAGGAATGATTTATATGGCATCTCCCTAATAAACCATATTTTCAAGTTCATTATCTTAAGCAGTATTTCTCATTCCTTCTGTTTTGACTTGTTAAATTGAAATGGCAAATTCAAAGCACATGTAAACAGGAGACACCGTTCTTGTTTCTAAAATTGAGCAGCTTTACATACATATCCAGAATATCAATTTCACACTTAGTCAACACCAGCAGATACAGTAACATGAAATGCTAACGGACCTCGCATTTAAAATAGTGTATAAAAATCAGTTATCATCTGCTTCTGAGTTTCCATATTTGTTAGAATACCAAGGACATATGGTGACATATTCGACACCAATGATGTCATCTTGCACTCTGACTTTCCACAGAGAAGACTGACAGGCACCCCAGCTTCTACACTGTGTCACATACCATCATTTGTTTTTCTTTATAGCCCTGATTTTCATTTGCTAAGTGGAGGTTTCAACTCTGGATCATCAAGTCACTTCTGTCACAAAAGCAAAAGCATACACATTTGCAATTATTGTGTTCACACCGTCCACATGGAGAGCAAAGAGTACTTGGATCATTTGTGCGTAACTCCATGTTTCTAATCAACAAGGCTACCATGTGAGGGATGTGTAAAAATTACCATGCAAAGCAGATTTTCTGTGCAACAGTAACTTGAAAAGTGATGCTGCCTCTGCCCAGTCCTAGGAATATCTTCTGACAACGTACCTAAACAGACTCCTCTCCTTAGACTCACAGATTGGATTAAAGAGAAGTATTATGAGCATACTAAGGAGTAAGAGCATTTATGTATTTTAGCTGAGAGAAGGAGATCACCAACTTACGATAACCATCAACTTACAATGATCTGACGTATGAGTTTTCAAAGCAGATGGTGGGAAAATAAATATACTCAGGAGAAAATATCTTTGATGGTAGATGCCAGTAGAGAGGTAGAGCATGGACAACCACCTGTTCAGGAGCATAAAAATTGACACTCATACCAGGCCTGGTGGTTCATGCCTGTAATACAACCAATAGGGAATGGAGGCAGAAGGTTGGCAGGTTCAAGGTGAGGCTGGGTCACACAGTGAGGCTGCTGTGAAACATAGAAAAAAGAAAAAAAATGAAGAAAAAAACCCCAAATAACCCAATCCTGTACTGTGTAATGGGCTGGGATTTACCTCAGTTGGTAAGAGTGCTGATCTCTGTGCACTCTGAGGACCTGGGTTTGATCCCCAGCACCGCAAACATGGAATACAGACCTGGCAGCCCATTCTTGAAAACAGGCATGGAAAACCCTATGAATAGCACAGAAGCACTGACATAGTGCTAGGCATGGCAGTGTTGGGGAGTGTTTCATTCTGTTATATATAGGGTCTCTATGAGTTAGACCCAACTCGATGGCATCTAACAACTACTGTGTAATATAGTCAATGACTTACACGAAATATTTCATACTTAATTATACACTAGACTGTGTTACATGACTCAGCCCCACTATAGGAAGACATAACTGGTCCAAGCACACTGTACGTAGGCTAGGCTCCACTTTGATGCTCACCAGGATATGTGTATTAAGCGCATTTTCTTTTCTTTTTTTTTTTTTTTT
>VMDO01036933.1:0-14741 GCA_007922755.1 Pedetes capensis
CTTAAGAAATCTGGAGCATTGTGATCATTTTTTGCTAAGGTAGTATAACTCATGGTAAAATCAAAGATTTACAAATGAAAAAAATAGAATGCTAGCCTGTAAATTATATAATTTATGAATTCAAAGTAAAATACTTTTTCAGTCCCTATAATAATGTAAGACTAGGCCAGTCTCCTTTTCAATTAAAATAGGCAAACACAGATTATAAAACACTTTAGTTACCAAAGACTAAGTAATTTCAAGGAGACGTCTTATACAATGTAAGAGCTAATTTTAGTGTTAGAAATAACTATAACTGGTAACTTTGGAAAAATTAGTATACATTTTTGAGTCTCAGGTTCCTCATCTATGAATTAGGAATAACTGTTACCAGAAGACACTAGAACTAGAACGAAAATTAGAAGTCACTTATGGAGTGGTTTCTTATATCTACCATGTGCTCAAAACCTTGTTGTTTTTGTTGTTAGGTGCCATGGAGTCGAGTCCGACTCATAGTGACCCTATGTACAGCAGATTAAAACACTACTGGATTCTGTGCCAGGCACACAATCTTATTTATATTTAAGCCCAATGTTGTAGACACTGTGTCAATCCATCAGGTGGAGGGTTTCCTTTTTTTAATGCTGTATTATTATTATTAATAATATAACAAACTCATTAAAAGTCTACATTCTAATGGAGTAAAAATTTTAAGTATGATGAATTATATCACTATATGTGGGCATAACTTACTCATTATTATAAATGAATAATTTTATATATTAAGCTTTTTATATATGCCATCTTCCCACAAAAAACATCAACAATTTTTAAAGAATTAAGTTTGTATAAATAACAGGACTCTCAGAAAATAACTGTACAAAAGTAACATGGAGCAACTATTTCAAAAATAAGTATTGTCACAAGAATTTTAAATAAAAATATACAATGGTAAATTCTCATAATCAGTTTTGGAAGTTATAACCATGACAATTCTTACATTTGCATCTAGTAGTTAAAATTTCATTAAAATTAATATTTCATTAACATTAATAAAGATTAAAAACATATATCTACTCTAACATCCAAGTGATATTTGTTAATAATACATACATAACATATATACATGCATTTGTATTCATATTCCTATATTTTTCTTTACTTGGGTATCTTAGTTATCTTTGGAAACAGAGAGAGAATCAGAGAATCAGGTCTACAGAGATAGACATTGTAATGTCACTTCTGTACCAACATTATTATTGGTTGTTGTTGTTGTTGTTAGGTGCCGTCGAGTCGGTATCCGACTCATAGCGACCCTCATAGGGTTTTCAATGGCTGATTGTTTCGGGATTGCTTTGGGAGTGGATTGCCAGGTCCTTCTCCCATTTTTGCGGTGCTGGGAATTGAACTCGGGACCTCAGAGGCTGCAGCGCCGTGCTCTACCCACTGAGCTAAATCCCAGCCCTTATTATTGGTACAATTTAAAATAATTTAATCAACTCTACATTCTTTTGGGTTCTACTGCCTAAAATTACCACTTAGGGTTTTAAAATCACAAGTTCTTAAGCCTGTGGTATGCCAGTGGTCTCCTTGACAGGTAGATGGAAATTTGTAAACTGTGCATCTTATAATCTCACTTTTTGAATCCTCAAAGCGTTTCAAAAGTTAAGAATTAGATAGATTAAATTATTAAGTGAAATTTGAAATATTGTGAGAATTTAGTGAAATTTATGAGTGGTATTGTTGGTTAGGAAAATTCAACATGTCAAATGTATAACCTGGTGGAGCATAAATTAAAGAACAAGTGAAGATTTAAGTGTTCTCAATTCTACCAAAAATTTACTTCAATTATAAACAGAATGAGATTTTTAAATATATTTCAAATTTCAAGAAATATTTTCTATTACTTACAACTGAGGAAATAAATCTTAAAACACTAGTAAGTTGAAACATAGTATTACTTTCATAATAACCATCATTGAATATTTCTAAATGCCTATTTGCTTAAGTTTCATTGAATTTCAAAAGGAAACCTTAGGAGAAAAATATGAGATATTCTTCATATCTAAGAAATAACAGAGCACCTGGGCTATGTAGAGATATCCACAGAACACAGGCCTGTTGTTGCTGGTTCAAATGCTGAGTTCACATGGAGCGTTTGTTTATATACCTCAAACGTAGACATGGAGATGTTACCCAAGTCTCACAAGGGCACAGAACAAAGTTGCACATTCCATAGCAAAAATTTAATTTGCATATCCATTATACATCTTTTATTTTTACTTCAATCGTCCATTTTCTCTGACTTATAACATTTCTCCTCACTCTCCTACAAAAAATATACAAATTTTCTCTGCTATTATACTTCTTTTTCTAAGATAATCTTTCAAAACTAAAGCCCGCACCTGAAAGAGCATTGAACAACTGTTTTTTATGAAACATGATCTTAGGAGAGTATTCTTATGCTGACCAAAGCATTCACAGAAGAAAGCAATTCTTCCTCTGGCGAGGAAGCAAGAGTCAGTGATGATTAAAAATGACTTTTCAATATTATAATTTTGAGCCTTTGAGTGTCAGGCTTTGATGGGAAAATTTCAAGGATATTTGCTTTTTGTGCCATATAAAAACTCAGAATGCTTTAAATTCATTCTGTGAGATACATAATAAATGAGTAGTTGCTATTAGATAAAACAGAGAACCTGATAAGAAGTTAAGGATACTGATTATATTCAGGATAAATACTGTTGACAAGATATCACTCAAGCACTATCACTAATAGACAAACTTTACCTGTCACTTAGGCTGGTCAGAAATTAGACTTCCAAGAAAGAATGGTATGAGGTCTGTATGTGTATCACTGGGTCAAAACCAGATAACAGAGGTAGAGATTTTTGAAGGTTTATTAGGCAGTTTTGTAAAGTCAAATTATATCATGGATTATTGTTGATGATATTCAAAATGAAAATGAAACATCAGTATATGAGTTATAACTTGTAATTCATTTACTATACACATCTCTACCATGCAGTATTATTTATAGATAGGTTTACAAATGGATTAAGGTTTATAAATACCTTAAATATGAATATGTGTGCATTATGCAACAGATTGGGTATATGATATAAAAAGGTTAAAATAAATAAAGGACAAAAGCATGTTGAAGGAAATATAAAAATAAAACACAGAAAAGACAAATTAGGAAAGTACCTGGAAATTGTGTGAACTAATGAGAATGATTTGGACAAAATATTTTTTATTTCCCTTAATTCATGTAGTTCAATCTATGGCAATCTAGAATATGAGTCACATTTTACCAAACAATTTGCAAAGAACAATTAGAAAACGTCATATGAATTGATTTTTGAAGGGTAAAATAATGTACAAATGTTCAGGTTGCTAATGGTACACTTTCATCAAGGGGTTATATCTAGCATGTCAACAGAAGTGGAAAATTACACTTAAAGTCTTGGTTGGAAAATAATCCTTCATCATATCTCCCAATAAGAAAATAAAAAATAAACTGTAAGCAAGAAAACCAGATGATTGTGCTGTGCTTGTTTATTTGTTTATTTATTGCTGTTTTTTGTTTGTTTTCTTCCCAGTCCTGTGTGCCTAGTACATCTAGGGCCTGGAACCTGTGATCCTCCTCCATCACTTTCTGAGTAACTGGGATTACAGGTGTGCATCACAAGACATTACTTTGCTTAAGTATTCATTTGTTTGTTTGTTTTGTGTGGTATTTGTGGTTTGAACCCAGGGCCTTGTACATACTTTGCAAGTGCTCTATCACTGAGATATGCCCCCAGTCCCTACATACTTTTTGTTTTGAAACAGGATCTCCCTAATTTATTCAGGCTGCTTCTGGCCTCAAGTTTGTGATCCTCTGTTTCCGTATTTGCCTTCCGAGTCCCTAGAATTAAAAGCCTGCACCAATGAGGCCTGATCAAAAAAATTTTAATGTCGATTTTGATTACTTTTTATTTATATTTAATGTCATGTACCTTTTCCTAAATTCACACTAGTCACAATTATATTGTGATGGCTATGTGTGTGCTTGCGTGTGTGTGTTGAATGGGAGTTGAACAGAGAGAGACACACAGAGAGAGTTACATTCTGTGCAAATGGTAGGAAGTCAGTGACTGAAGAGACAGTTCTCTGCTAGAATTCTCTATAGAAATTGTCTTTTGCTATATTTTTAAACTCCTCACTCTCAGAAGATGGATGTGATCCTCAGCACTGCAAAACAAACAAACAAAAACCAACCAAACAAACAGAAGGATGTGGGAATCCACTACAGAAACAATCAGTCACTGAAAACCCTGTGAGGGTCCTTATCAGTTGAACTGGACTCCAAGACACTTAACAACAAAACTACAACAACATACACACACACGTACACACACACACACTCATTTCATCCATCACCACCTCATTATTTTCATCTAGGTCTACAATGAGTGTGCTTTTTTTTTTTTTTTTTTTTTTGAGGTACTAGGGATTGAACCCAGGGCCTTGGGCTTGCATGCTTTGCAAGTGCTGGACCACTGAACAACCAGCCCTTTTTTTTTTTTTTTTCACTTTTTGTGACAGGGTCTCACTAAATTATGCAGCCTGCCTCTGGTCTCGAACTTGTATCCTCCTGCCTCTGCCTCCAGAGTGGCTGGTATTACTGGTGTGTGCCACGACTCAGGGCTTATAATGAGTGCTTTACTGCATGAATCTCTATTTATTTACTTAGGAAATTTTTGCTAGGGGTGAAACTCCATGCTATTTTATTTATGTCTAAGTAAACTGAATATTAGAAGAAATGTTTTAATGTTTGGCAATGTGTTCAGGTGTTAATTCTTACTAAGAGTATTTAATACATAAGTTGGCTTTCAATCATTGGTACACCATCAGCATGGAATATTTCTCTGAAAGAACTTTGAATTTCTTTCCATCCCTTAAAGCAAATCACATAGGTAGGCTGAATAATGTGTATCTCATTGGAGCTTGCAATTACAATGATTAAGTAGTATACCCAATATCTTATCACACTGAAGTAGAGAATGCAAGTATTCTGAAATCTACTTCAGTGTTGAAGGTCATTTGGCATGGTGGTTGTTTTATGGAAATGAAAGGAAGAGTTATTTTCTCATTCTTATTTTCAAGGGTTCTGATTAAACACCTTTGAATTAAAAGAAATTGATATGGTTTATAGGTCTGCATTTTTGAAGACTTTCTCTTTATCGAGATCTTTTAAAATGAACACTTTCACTAGTATGAATCATTTCCTGACAAATTTATGTAGTCAATCTGAGAAACTAGGATAAGGAATAATTGATTTATTATTTAAAGGGAAGCCATTCTGAGATTTGGTTAAGTTTTAAGGTAAAATATTATGGTCAAATTCATCACTAAGATATAACAGATTTTAAATTTAAAAAGGAATAGTTTCTACTTGCTTTAAACACATTGGATCACATCAAGAAAAGTTAGCTGTTTTGTTCAAAGATTCACTGAATAACATCTACAAGGGCTGTCAGCCACTCTCGAAGCTTTTTACTCTTCTAGTAACAGGGAAAATCTTTGTAAAAATATCCAGCACAGAGTGAAAATTCACTTTTGGAAAAGAATTATTTCTATTCTGTTACTTGACTTTACTGAATGCAGGACAATAGGAAAGACTGTATTCTAGGATATTTACTGGAAAGTATGCTAATTTCCCCATTTCAGATGATGGGAACACATATTCAATGTTGGATATTACAAATAGATATGGCAAATAGCAGACTCCAGGTTTTTCATTTATTCATAACGCAGCACAATTCTCAATCTCCTCCAATGTATTTCGATGTCCTTTATTTTACATTTCTGTGTAGAGAAGGATGATCATTTTCTATGCTCCTATTTCAGCTGCTATTTACAAAGAAAAATTGCACTGAACTATGTCTAATAGAAAAAATTCAGTATCTTCTCCTTGTTATTGCTTCTGGCTATGTTTTCCTTCTTTCTACAACATTGTTCTTCATGAAAATACAAAGTCTACAAACTGAACAGGAAATTATGAATTTCAGATCACTAGTTTCAATATAATATTACGTTTCCTTTTATGTTGAATTATCTGCATTTCCAAATATTAGTGATTTAAACTTATCATATGCTGTTTATCTTGTTTCATTCTTTTATATTCTCCAAGATATATGATATAGTCTGGTTTTAGTGCATTGTTTAATTTTGAAATGAGAATATTTTTTCAATTTTCATGCACCTTAATTGTAATTATTTCTCACATATAAAATATCTTTAATATGACCAACTAATCCTTAGCTTTTCATTTTCATTATTTTCCTCTCTTTTAACAACTTACTCATATTAACCTCTACTTTAGTTCTTCATCATCTCATCCTAAATTACTGAAATATTTGTACCACTGCAGGATGTTCTTTCTTAAAATGTATATACAGGCTTAGTTGCTGGAGTGATGAATTTAAAATTAAACAAGGGAAAATCCTTTCTTTAAAATATTTCCATAACATTCCATTATTTTGCCATAAAGTTAAGAATCATCAACATTATATAAAGTCTCCCAAAATCTATGACCACATATCTTTCTCTACCTAATTTTGCTCCAGGAATAATAAAATATTTACCATTTTGAAGAAACAACTCACATTGTCTTTGAGAGATTTGCTCTCTCTTCTGACCTCAGTAATTTTACATGCTAATTCCTCAAACTATTGTCAAATTCAGTAGAAATTACTTCCTCATGAATCCTTAGGTGTCAGTTTTATATTTCTGTATGAAAACCATCTTTAATCTTATTGGGATAAATTAATCAGCATTTTGTTTTTAATTGTTCACAATGCAGAGGGCTGGCTAATTGAGTAGGAGTCAACAGGAAAGTACTTTTGCTGGTCTTCTTGGTAATTATTCATGAGATGTCTTCACTTGATCCAAAACAGTCATTCACATGATTGGAAGTTGCTATCAGTTCTCTTCCACACATCTCACATCCTCCAGTATGCTAGACTGCACTTCTTTCAATTGTCACTTTAGGACTGTGTTCCAAAAGCAAAAACTGAAGCCACAAAACTTCTTGGACTTACGTTTTAAACTTATCAGCTTTCATTTATTCCATGGTCTATTGATCAAGACAAGTCACAAATTACATCCAGAATTCAAGGATTAAGGATATAGTCTCTACCATGGACAAGCAGAGGAGACAAATTATATTACAAATGAGCATGCATAAAACTATGCATACTATCCATTGCCCATCAGGTTTGCTATAACTTCTTTTATATCTTGAGAGTTATCTAGCTTTACTGCTAGGAATTGAAAATTCCACATTTAAAAAATATTTAAATATTTAAAAATATTTAAAATATTAAATATTAAAATATTTAATAAAAATGTTTATTAAAAAATAAATAAACTATTTTTTTCTGTTTTTGGGATACTGAGTACAAAATTTCGTGAGAAAATATACTTAGGCATTATATGCAACATGTACACAGATGTAAAATACATTCATCTATCTGATAGTCTCCAGAGAGATAAAATTTATTTCAGTTATACAACACTGATATTAACTTGTGGTAACGTTATATCTGTCTACTCAATACGTGGAAATAAAATAAATGATATGTAAACATATTTTAACAAATATGTGCAATGTGACTTTATCCTGTTCCTTTTCCTTTTATTTTATGATTAGTATATAGAATTACTAACACAACTTTGCTAAAATCAACAGCCATTCAACCTTGATTTAAAATACAATTTTATCTTCCTCCTTTTTTCTTTCTTTTCCATGTTTCTCTTTCTATCTATTTATTTATTTAGTGGTACTGGGGAGTTGAACTCAGGGCCTTGTGCATACTTTGCAAATGCTCCACTAGTGAATGGCACTCCAGCTCCTTTTTTATTTTTGTACCTTGATATAGAATCTTGTTAAGTTGTGCAGGTTTCCTCTGGCTTCAAACTCAAGATCCTCCTGCCTCTACCTCCTATGCATTTGGAATTTATAGGCATATGCCAGTGTGCCCTACCTTCTTTCTTTCTTTATTTAAAAATAATTAAGTCACTTTTTTTTTTCTATTTTGGGGTATACTGCTTACAAAATTTAGGAGAAAATATGTGCTTATAATATTCTTTGTTTTGGCAATATAATATATCCTGGTAAATCAATGAAGCCCCTTGAGACACTTTTCATATATTGATTAAATGAAGACTGACATACCATTAGTATTATGAGGCCAAATTAGGTTAACATAAGAAAAAATGCTTTACAAAATCTTTAATAAATGAAAGGTTCAGATATTACATATTTTGTGGATACATTTAAAATAAAATGCATAATAAAATGTAACTAAAATTTTATATTGTAAATATCTACCTCTGCACACTCATATTTTGCAACAAATGTTTTCCTAGAATGTGAGCAAAGTTAATAGGAGATAAATAGGTGCATAGGTGATACAAAGCTGCTGTCTTGTATAAATTATCTCCAATTTACTGACTGTCTATTGTTTTCTATTTTATTCTGTCTTTTAAAAAGTAATCTACTGCATTTCATGTATGAAAACATCTTGGGCACTCAGTAGGGAAAAGCATATGATGACTGTGTTGAGCACATCTGGCAGCAAAATACTAGAATCATATATAGCTACTAAGTCAAACTGTGAAAATCAGTCTGCATGTGATTGCCTATTGCATGTTATTTATGGATTCTTCTGTTCAGGAGAAGCACAATTTTTAGCTGTTTTACTAAAAGTTCTCTGTGTTATGTTTTAAATGAGTATAGTCTAATCAGGACCAAATGAAAAATTATATTTTCAATTATCAGCCATTTTACTGAATAAATGTTTGTCTAAGAAAGTCAAAATGATGTAACTAGCTTTAGACATTATGTCCTATGTATCATAAAAAAATGCATGATTTACTGGCATTTGTACTGAATTGCAGGATGTAAAATACCATGTTTAAAATAGATGATGATTGCTTTTATCTTCAAATTTTTATAGTTTAGAATATGAAAATTATGTGCACATAAATTCTTCATACTAAAAGAAAAATTATTATCAATGTGTTTGCAGGTTAAAAACATTTCATCCCAAATCTTTACATAACATTTTCTTGATATTTCATATTAATTTTTGGTATGTGATTTATAAAAATTTGTCATTCTAACTAAAATATAACTTTAAAAATAGACAAGTTCTAATTTCTCAGGAGAATTTTTGGTTCAAAAATTGTATTTGCAAATTCTCAAATGTTATTAAATGGACTTATATGGGAGACATCCTTTATTGTGGGGGTCTGTAGGCAACATTTAATGGCACTCTTGCTTCTTCCCATTAGAAGCCATTGGCCCCACCTTACTTACTGTGACATCTACAACAAGTGTGACATGGGGACTGTTGGGGATTTTTAAAGTGGACCCCATAACTAGGGTCCCTCATACTACCATGAGGGACTGACCTTTAGCTGACCCCATGGCCACATTCCACTCACTCACTCCTACCCCTCCCATCGAGTGAGCAAAGATGGCCCCTGACTAGCCTGGCTAGCCTCAACCACCTCAATTTTGATTAGCTACCTCTAGCACCACAGTTAAATAACTGCCCCTACCTGGCAGGTATGACAGTTCACCTGCTGTACCTGTCAGGAATGTACCCTGATTGGCTAACCTCAGTACACGCCCCCTCCGGTGGGAGCCTATATAAGCAGGGCTCCTGGACCCCCTTCACCCCACCACTGTTTTCCATCCTTCAACTGCTGCCTGGACCCCATCACCTTGATCCAGTGCTCCCCAATCCAGCGGAAGATCTCCAAGCAGGCCCACACATCAAGACCAGGGGCCTCAAAGTGCCGAGGGCTGCAAGCCACAAAGAGCCTCCCAATTCCTCCCATCCTTGGGAAGGAGGGAGGCAGAGAAGGTGAGCTGCCAGAGTGAAGACCACCAGACATCCAGCCCAGTGGAACACCAACTGTGTGTAGCTGTGCCTTTAAGGCTGAGCTGTTCCACCAGTCAACTTAGAGCTAGCACTTGAGTACTTGACAGAGGCTGCTTGCTGGTTGCACCCCACTTGGGGAGCTTCCCTCTCCTGTTTCCCACAGAAGGTCTCCCGAGATCTTTCTTTGGCACCTCCGGCCACCACACCAACCTGGTCCAGTGGGTCCCCGATACCCACTTGGTGTCAAGGCAAGGCTCTGACCTCTGCAGGGCCTGAGCCGAACCCCGACAGGGGACATTGCCAAATATCTCTCAGGAGCAAAACTAGAGAGGCTTTGCAAAACATCCTTGGATTCACTAGAGACCAAAAATCATCTGCATTGTAAACATTATACTAGCCTTAAAGTAATGGCTACTTCATTTTATGATTTATTTATTTATTTCCTTGTTATTTATACTTCTTTCCCCAGTACTAATGATTGAGCTCATGGCCTTGGGCATGCTAGGCAAGTACTACCACTGAGTCACACCTGTACCCCCATTTTTGTTTTATATTTTGAGACAAGGTACTGCTAAGTTATATAAGCTGCCTCTGGACTCAGACTCACAATCATCCCACCTCGCCTCCCAAATTGCTGGGATTATAGGCATGTGACATGGTGTCCAGCAGTAATGATTATTTTAAACTTTCATGAGCAATTCTAAATCCAAATCTCACCATGAGAAAATTCTCTGCCAGTAAATTAACTGACACAATAACATTCAATGACATTTTAAAGGAAAATACTCAAATCCAAACACATAACATCTGTAATATGCAGTACAAAATAAAAATTACTAGACATATGTAGAACCAGAAAAATAAACACATACTGAGAAAAAAAAAGAATAAACAAAGGAGACCTAAGAAAGACACCAATATTGGGATTATTAAGCAAAAATATTAAGTAGATATTCTAAATTTGTTCAAGAACATAAAGAAAAAACAGACATAATGAGTGAATAAATGGTGAATTTCAGATGATTAAGTAAAAATTCAAAAGAATGAATTAACAATGTGAGAAATGACTTTTAGAATCTGTGAATAATAAATTCATTAAAGGGTCCTGCTTATAGATTGGATGTTGCAGAAGAGTAGGGCAAGAAGAACTGAAGAAATAAAAAGTTTTATTAAGATTTGGGAAAATATCATGGAGTATAACATGTGTGATATTACCAGAAGTGGATGAAAGAAGGAAAGAAACTATAGGTGCAAGAAAAATAATGTAAAAAAGAATTAAAATTTCACACATTTTGTCAAAAATATCAAGCTAAAAGTAAAATGAACTGCACAAAATGCAATGTAATAACTAGTCATAAACCCATAAACAACAAGAAAATTAAAATAAATAAAATTATTCAATATGCCAGAAAGAAACGTGTTATATTTCAATGGATAATAATTTAAATAATCTTTGACTTCCATGAGATGAAATGAATGTCAAAAAATGAATTTATTGTTTTCTGGACAGAAGATGAATGCTAGAAGCCTAAGAATATTCTGGGAAAAAATAATATTAAATATGATAGTGAACAATTGGTCTGAATTCATTCAACTGTACACATCACATTTACGGACTTTACTACAAATAAATTTTACTTCAAATATTATAACAAGAATATGTTAAAGATTACATTGCTATAGGAAATACATAAAGACAGGATATTGCCCCCAAATTGGCAAGGAATGAATTTTCAAATAAAAGGTCCTGAAGCAGTTCCTTCAAGTTTATTATTCTTCAATATAATAATTAATTGAATACTAGATCCACATAGGAAGAGGACAATTTTAAGATTCCAATAAAAACTAGAAGTCAACTTTCACAGACATATTTTTTGAAACTGGCTTTTAAATACAAAAATTGAAAATAAAAAACCCAGAAACCACATAAGAAAAATTTTGATATTTTCAAACATATATCTTTTTGAAACATGAATTGCTTAACTACAAAATGCTCAAAGTACAACAAAGCACAATCTCAAAGTAAATATATACAGAACATAAAAGTAACAAATAGACATATGAATAAATCTTACATATAAATGTTAAGGAAGAGAAAGAAAATCACAAAGAGCTTAATAATAAAAAATGAAAAAATAGAAATAGGCAATTTACCTAATGATCCATATTATTCAACAAGTGTAAAAATTTGTACTACATAATCATCCTGACAATGTGAATTGAAACACTGAGAAAACATTTTATATCCATCATACTTTCAAAATTAACAAATCTACCTGGGCATTGTGGCTCACACCTGTAGCCCCAGGGATTTGAGCATTGGAGGCAGGGGGCTCAGGGGTTCAAGAGCAGAGGCAGTCTGCTTAATTTAAGGAGATCCTGTCCCAAGATTACAAACTATTTTTTTTTCTTTTTCTTTTCTTTTCTTTTTGTAGAGTGGGGCTGAAGGTGTAACCCAGTGGGAGAGTGCTTGCAAAGAATGAGCAGGGCCCTAGAGTCAATCACCCAGTAATCCCCCCCAAAATCATAAATTACTAAGTACTGAACAGTATGTAAAATGACTAGAAACCTTATGCATTGTTGTATGATGCTCATGTAGTAAACAACTAAAGTGGACATTTTAGTTATGCATAGTAAAATTGACAATGCACACATTATATTATTTTAGTTAATGCTTAGTATATTATCAGAAAAAAGTCCACCTATAAATCAGATTCGCTAAGCACATTCTAAATTGTGAAAATGTACAAAAGTGATGAAATGGAGCATACTCCTTTTATACATTTGTATATATATATCAATATAAGTACACACATGTGTGATGTATATACATAAATATATTTTTCAATATCCAGTTATATTCCTGAGGAGAAATTTATGAACATTTAATTGATGGAGATATCTTTTATATTCTCATAGAAATAAAAATATTTATTTAAAAGGTGGCAGCTAGTTTGAAATATATAAAGTATCTGAACATATTTTATGAAATAATTAATTCACCATGTTTTGCCTATATTGGCTTTAATAATACTTGTGTTGGACAGAGTATAACTTAGATTTAATATTTACTAATATTCATAGTTTCCTCTTTTAAAATGTTAGTTCTTCTATATCTCCACTTGTGGTACTATTAACACCAAATTAATTGATGTGTCTTTGGAAACTTAGTCTTATAGACTAAAAGGTTCTCTGAAGTGATATTAATAAGATGTTGACATACTATCAAGTAGATCATCAAATATAAATTTACTATTACTGTAAATAATTACTTATAGTGTCAACTTATGGTAATAATGTTACATGAATTAGTTCATAATGAATGGCTGCAATTCATTCATAAAACTAATCATTATTAAGCCCTAATACAAATGTCAGATCCTGTCCAAAGATTTAGGATAACAGATCTCTTCTTACTAATGGTTACAAACAGTAAATGTGATGACTTTTAGAGTCTTAACAGAAAAACAGAAGCCATTTTGAAGAATCAATTACATCTGTGGAGAAATATTGATTGGAGGACTAGAAAAGCAAAATGAGAGAAGTATAATCAATGATTAAAAAGTGCTAGAGCTGTAATCACAGTTAAGCCACCCACACTTGCTGGCCATAACTACTGTCACTGTCACTTGTACTGTCATTTCCAGAAACCAGAAAAACAGAAAAAAGAAAAAAGTCTTCTTTTCCCTCTTGCCTTTCATTGTACCTCTTGAAAGAGTCTGGGACATGAAATCTGATAAATGTAGTTTTCAGTGTTTCTACTCCAGTATTAGGGAGTAATATAAAGTAGAGCAAATGTCAAGCTAATAGATTCCTAGCACCATTTAGCAAGAGTAAGAATAATCTTGGAAATGTAATATTGTGTTAGAGTGAGTCCTCAAAATTTCAGACCACGTCATCATCATTTCTTCCTGTGGCAAACTTACATAACAGCATAATTAGATATTCATTAATTATATTTGTTAAAATGTAGACCAAGTCCATTAAATATGAATGCATAAAATATGCATTAAATATGCTTTTTCCTTAATGCATAATGAACACACAAGTTAGAAATAATCTCTAAGCTATCTTACATTTAGACATAAAATTATTCTATTTTAAAACTAGATAATTTCACTGAGGAAAATTTAGCATTTTGATAGTTGCTAATTTATACTGTGCTCCCATTCTGTATCAAGATTAGCAGTGCAAATATGGTAGATGTGAATTATTTCTTTCAGTTCTCCGACTATCTCATAAACTACATAACCCAAGCACATATTATTAAGAAAACTCAGACTTTGCACTTTCCCCAAAGAAAAATTCATGTGCATCAAATATAACTTTTCATTGCTTCTCCACCTGGTCAAGATTAAAACAGAATCTAACAGTTTTCTTTTCCCTTACATTTGTATTTTAGCTATCTGATTCTTTATTTCCATGTGATATTGTTCAAACATTGTCACCCATTTACATCTGATCCCCATTGTCATTCATCTTTGCCATTTTATTTGGTTCTTTTCAATCTCCTTTATACAATCCAAGTATGTTACTACTCCAAATATCAATTTTTTTATCATATTTTATTCAATATGAGAAATACTGAAAATTTTTCAAATGAATGGAATTAACTTATGCATATATTTTTGGAATAAAATATGTGCATCTTAAATTCAAATTTTAAACAAATTACTGAATGAACAAACTTAAAAATATAAAACCAATGAAGTTAAAATTTATAAAACCTTCATCATAACAAACACAATATACATACTCAAACATAGATGTTTCCTTTCCAAAATTATAACATGTTGAAAAATCAAACTCAAAGTACTTCGT